>CAJHQQ010001919.1:0-78107 GCA_905132885.1 Moricandia moricandioides
TTTCCGGCGCCCAGCTTTCAATGCATAAGCCAATCTTCTAAGCTGCCAATTCTTCATTGTCATCATCAGCATGGCCATCATCTTCATCATCATCAACAACATTACCAATAGCTGAACCGAACTAGTCGATGCCATCAACATCATCACCACCACCCAAAACTTGAGCTAACTCTGCTGCTAGTGCTTAGTGCATCTAAGTCTTCCTCGCTTATCTCTTCATCATCTATTGACTATTTACCATTCTTATTAAAATATTCTTCCAGTAGATTAAACAATGCCTCAAATGGATCATCCTCCTCTTCCATTATCATCATCTCCCTCGAAACTTTTCTGTCAAAATCAAAACGTTTGGAACTTTAATCATGAATTGACGATTATTCCCATACAAGTGAATGATTTTGAGTTGTGTGATGTTCTCACCTTTTTGTTCCTTGTTGGAGACGAAGAAGACGACTGAGTGAATCCCTTCCGGTTCTTCCCACGAGCAAGAACAAGTATAATACGAGAAAGACGATGAAGTGGAAGATAGCGAAGACGAGGACTAGCGCCTGACGACGAAGCTAACGCCGGAGAGTGAAGCTGAAAGCCTGAGAGGCGACGACGGGAGAAGATAGAGTAACCACCATAGCTTTTATCATCAAACTGTTTGCTGTTTTTTCAACAGAGGAAGTGAACAGATTTCATATCAATCGGCAATCAAACGACGCCGTTACTTTCTTAAAGATGGAAACAACTCATGCTGTTTGGTGTGTAAAATATAACATAGCATGTCGTTATTAGGTCCACTCTTCTCACTAAAACGACGCCGTTTCTCTCTTTCGAATTAGAAAAACACGCGTGCTGTTTTGTGTTTACAATATAACAAAGCATGTAGTCTAAGAAACCTTTTCGTCGTCGTTATAGTTTGGTTTCAACAGGTCCACTCTGCCTCTCTCTCACTCTACAGAAGAAACTGATCTCTCCCTCTGAGCTTGAAAATGGCGAATCCAGCGCAATCAAAGGGATGGATTAAGAACATCTCTTCAATAGCTTCACGGGTTTACTTCCTCTTGATCATCCTCCAGATCCCTCTCTTCAGGTAAACTGATACTAAAAGCAAACTCTCACCTTCATAATTCGAACCCTCGATTTCGTTATCTGATGAGAGTTGCATCTATGAACACAAGAGATTATTACAAAGCATGAGCCTTTCTCATGCATCGCTCGGTGATGAAAAGTTTATTTCCCGAATCAAGTTTCCAAAATTCATGTAGTAGCTTCTGTGATCTCTAGATTAAGAAACTGTAAGCTAGGTTTCATTTCTTAATCGACTTGAATCAAGAGTAAGATTAAAAGCATTGACCTTGAAAAGGAGACGCTCATTGTTTTGAGTTTTAGACTTTTTTTGAAGATCAGTACCGTTCATTCATTCATAATTCATTACTTGGCTCTCTCTCTCTCTGGTTAAATTTAACTTGAATCACAATATGAAACAGGGTTCCATGTAGATCTGGAATGTGTATGTCTCCCATCCATGTGACATCATCTCAGTTGATTTCTAGTGAGATCTTCCCTGTTCCAATGATTAAGGCTCTCCTATACCCTGGTGCTATTGTCAATGGTCTTGCCACCAACATGACGTTTCCAAAGTGGGATAATGTGTTAGATATGTACAATCTCACCAATGTCAAAGATGCATCTGCTGTTCCCGATCTTCAGCGCCTAGAGGTTCAGTTCATTCTATAAGCATTCTATCATTTGTTTTGCGTTGTGTAGCAACCGGTTACTAAGTGAGTTGTTTCGGGCAGGTTCTTGCAGGAAGCTACTTCTCTGTAGCTGGGGCTTTTGTGGGTTTGCTAAAGCCAGGTAGGATGAGCATGTTTGGGTCATTGCTGCTAGTTTGGGGTCTTGTCAAAGAAGGGATCTTAAAGAAGCCACTGAATACTGACCCAACCAGGACCGTTTATGTGTACCCGACCATGGTGATTGCGATTATCTGCGCCTTCTCTATGATAAATTATAACTTGAAGAAAGCCACGAGAGCAGCTCCTGCTCGTCCCATTGCTAAACCTCTCATGAGCTCTTCAAAATCTAAGCTCAAGTGAGTTTTTTAGACTTGTAGGGGGCTTGTGTCTTGTCTTTGTTTCCATTTCCAGAAGCTCTCACTTCCCTTGTGTTTCGCTGTTTTCTGGGGCTCTGCTCAGTAGTCAGTATCTTTCTATATCAAAAAGCACATGAACACAGTTTTCAATGAGTTTTGTATCACACCACATGAGGTTACAGTAGAAGATTATAATTGCAGTTTCATAATCAGTTACTAATCCCATGGTCTTGCTTTTCTCCACTTGTTCATGTCACAACTTCTAAACTGTTATTCTTGCGGCATGAATCCTTGATATATATATGCACCTCTATAAATATTCAGACGACTTGGTAAAGCATCCACCAGTGGTATTCCTTTTTTGGTCAACGTGTGGTACTACATGTGAAAGAGTATTTGTAAGAGGCAGTCACGATTTAGCGTTGACATTTTTAATTGCTGCCTAGTCCTTTATCTTCTCCAGTAGTGGAAGAAACAAAGTTGTCTCTCATCTTTATTCAAGGCTCTGGTTTAGTTGAAGTCATATGAGACATGAATCAAAATCAGACTATTATGGAGCTTCCAGGTGATCCCATTGTAGATTCCATCAATGAGAAGTTAGAAGCCCTGTCATCTCTTTCAACCAACTGTTGTATCTATAAGGTACCTGATAGGCTGCGAAGACTAAACCCTGATGCGTATACGCCTCGGGTTGTATCCATAGGGCCCTTACATCACGGAAAAGAAGAACTTGAAGCCATGGAAGATCATAAACTGAGGTATCTGCAGAGTTTTAGTTTAAGAACAGCCTTAACTTTACAGGACCTTGTTAGAGTTGCAAGGACATGGGAAGAAAACGCTCGTAATTGTTACGCCGAAGATATAAGACTTGATAGCAATGAATTTGTGAAAATGTTAACCGTTGACGCAAGCTTCCTAGTAGAACTTCTTTTGAGGTCTCAATTTGATGTGAACAGTATGCATGATAGGATATATGGGAAGCAAAACATGATTGGCGATGTAAACCACGACATTATGTTACTTGAGAACCAGCTTCCATATTTTGTTGTGGAGGGGATGTTTGGATTGCTACATGTTGATTACAGACGGGGACTTCCTCCTCTTAGTCGAATCATTTACAACCACTTCAAGAAGTTCTGGATTAGTATCCCTTCAGTATCAAGAAGCATTTCTGATTCGGAGATTTGCCATTTTGTTGACCTTCTGAGATCTATTCACCTGCCATTGGTTTTGAGTTTTCCGAGGAGAAGCAAGGGGGGGATGGACTCTACACTGAGTGCAAAAAAGATTCATAACGCCGGCGTGAAGCTCAAGCCTGCAGACATCAACACTTGCTCACTAGACATAAGCTTCACCAATGGAGTTCTTTACTATTCCCAAAATCAAGATCAGTGACATCACAGAAGCCCTGTACAGAAACATCATCTTGTTTGAGCAATGTCATCGTTTAGATGCTTACTTCTTCCACTATATGAGGTTCCTCAGCTGCTTCGTCAGATCCCCCATGGATGCTGAATTGTTCATTGACAATGGGATCATTGTGATCAGGCGTGGAAATGCAGAAGACATGTCAAGTCTCTTCAGTACCATATTGAAGGCGACAACTCAGACAAATTACAGAGGCAGAGGGTTTTATTATCAGACGGTCTATGAGAATTTACAGGGGTATTGCAACAGGCCTTGGAACAAGTGGAAAGCAACTCTGAGACGTGATTATTTCCACAATCCTTGGTCAGCTGCTTCCGTTGCTGCTGCTGCTTTTCTTCTCCTTCTTACTTTAATACAGGCTCTATGCTCTATATTAGCATTGGAACTTGTTAGAAAGTGATGTGAAAACCATCATCTACATTGTTTCTTTGTTACTCTACTACTTATCCTGCTGTTTAATGTGCTTTTGTTTTGACCATTACCGAATATTTACATATGTTAATTATCATCAAGCCGACACAAGCGTCTGTAGTCCAACGGTTAGGATAATTGCCTTCCAAGCAATAGACCCGGGTTCGCCGCCCGGCAGACGCATTTTTTATGAAACATTTTTACAGGCTGCTCTGTCACTTGTTATTTTGAGTGCTGGCCAAGTTTTCTTTTCAACACGTTTCGTGTTGAGTGCAGGCCTATAACATCTGTTGATGGGCCTTTCTTTTTCAATAATTTTTGTTTTTGTCAACTTTCAATAAAAATTTCTCAAACCCACAAGTAGATTTACTATTTATCCCAATTATATTTCGGCGGATTCGATCATTCATCTCTCAGCAGAACCCTAAAAGAAAAAAAAACGAATTTAGCTGAGACGATTACGTAAGTATTTGAGTCGTGTGTTTGATTTGTTCGTTCGTTCGGTTCAACATAAAAATTGCTTTTATCCTTTTCTCGCAGGTGATGGAAGTTGCTGCTGTTGGTGTTGTATTTATCGGACTTGGCTTCCTAGTGAGATCTATAAGCAGCAACAGTCATAAGAAGTTAGTCAAATTTATTTGCTCTGCTCATTGTTGAAAATAATTTACACACTGTTGATCTCTCCATTCAGGACTTGTGAGCTTCTACGTCGAGCTATACCTGTGAATGAACTCAAAGGGTTGGGTAGGTTTTAACGTTGATAGTTGAAAGGATACGATGTGTTTTTTTTGATTTTTAAAAATTGATGCAAATTTTCAGGGGAATGTCTTGAATATAAGCTGATGGAAATCCCCACTGTTTTGGTACATGGAACCGTTGGATCAACCTCAACCGTGGAGAACAGCTCTTTGGGAGTTTTCATCGAGGAAACGGTAAGATGTTTTTTTTGTTATTCAGACATTGACTGAACTGTGTTGTGACGTGGTGCTCCTTCAGGCTTCAATTGAAACTGAGAAGATGAATGTCTTTGGTTCAGTAGTACCGGAATCTAAAACTATTACTGTGAGCCGTAAGGAAGTTCCTTGGTATTTGGTAAGATTACATTTTTATTTTTTCTCAAATCCACAAACATATATATATACTTTAAGTAATTAGTTGCTTCTATTTTCACGATAGGATGATGGTACTGCTCGAGTGTACGTACGTGATTACCAAAATGCTGAAGGATTTTATAATACATTAAAAGTGTACTTCTCTACCGAACCAGTGACTACATACTTAAACATCCTCCTTGGTTCTGATAAGAAAGAAAAAATGCTGGTTAGTAATTACTTATTGTCTTTTATTTCTCTAATAATTCGCATAAATAACAATGTTTGTGTGTTTTTTCTTGTTAGATTACCAATGCTGATTGTAGGAAGTGTCAGAAAGTTCTTGAGATTGGCACGTATGTGACGGTTGTTGGTACGGTAAGTTTAATCTTCATTTCATGGTTTCATTTAGTTGCTAGTTTATTGTGAACATTTACTACTACATCTACTCTTAGCCTTTGAGAGACAAAGATGGAGCTCCCATGATAGCACACTCATATCAGTTCTTCAATGGACATTTACAACCTGACCAATTTGTTGCTCATCTGGAATCAGAATCGGAGTAAGCAACATATATATATATATATATCTTATTATTACTGAAAAAACGGAAGATATATATATATATATATATATATATATATATATATATATATATATATATATATATTGTCACATTTTGCAGGAAAGCTGGGATTTTCTCCTTATGCTTAATAGCTCTGGGTGCGATTATACTCGGTCTGAAGATAATGCAAATTGATGAAGATGTCAGCGGGTAAAAGATTGCAATGAACAAGCCTTATGTTACTGCCTTTTGTTTTGTTTTGGTATTAAGATTTCATAATCTATTAGTCTCTGAATTATACATTTATCAATCAAGATTTAAACAAAGAACGTGAGTGTGCTAGATATGATAATCTAAGCGAACATTTGTGTATATTGATCTTAATTTTATATATGATTGTGTGATGTTTACATTCTATAATTTGTATTTGTGATGTACTCTTTTTTTTCTTGACAAAAATGATATTTGTAATGTTGTTTAGAATATTTATACATAGAAAATGGATAAACAAATCCACCTAACTTGCAATAAGGTGAGGAACTTTACTGCAGCTGTATAGTATAAACATGGCTCCAACAACTTTTTTTTCTTTCAACTCTCACTGATCCAAACGTTTTCTTAGGCCTGTTTTGGTGATCCATTTTTTTTTCTTTTAAGTAAAGATATAACAACCAAGGAGACATGAGCAACTACTGTATCACAAGCCGTCACTAAAATATAACTATCTTGCTGAACCAACAGATGGATCAACAAACGCAATAGTAAGAGGAAAACACATGAGAAGAGACAGTAACAAAGGGATCAGGTCTGGCTTTAATGATTTCTTCTACCTCTCTGAGCCAAAGGAGAGGCAGCGTTTTTAGAAAGAGGCTGCTCAGGTTCAGCAGTTATGCGAGGAGGGAGTAACTAGTAATCATAGGAGAAACGTGGCTCACATTCTTAAGTTTAGTGGCGGCAGATGCAGTGTTGGTGTAGAAGATCCCTTATGAAGGAGAATATTATTTTTCATGCTGGTGTGTTCGTTTTTTAAAGTCATGACTCTCTCAAATCTCTGGTTAGCTTGTAATAATTTTCAGTTTATGAACGAAAAGCTACTAACTAACTAGTTAAGTTCCTGGAGAAGCAGAGAATATTGAACAGAAAATCCACCAACAAGATTTGTAAAACCCATAACCATTATTAACATATAATATCAGTGAGTATATGATAACCAGACACCACCAAACCATCCCAAAAGCAAGAAGTGCTATAAGCTTTAGTCGTCGCAGTCGTTTTTTAACTTGAAGAACTCTAGAGGATGAAGTACGCTCACAGCTAAAATAGACACACCGATACCTGTTAACAACAAGGACACCTTCCCATAACACCTGCAAAAATGAGAACAAAAACATATTCTCTTAAGGAAACAAAGTTCTCTTCTCCCAAATGAGGTGACATCAAATGTATCTTACTCTGAAATTGATTTCAAATCAGAAACCGTTTCATCAAAGTTCATACGTCCATTAAAGACCTGATAGACACGTCCAATGGTGGGAGCCCCCTGTTTGTCTCTCTCAGCCTAGGGCACACAACATAAATGTAAAACAAATCATATTCAACTAGCTCCTAAGTGAAATCATGAAAGTGAAACACACAGATAACATGGCTTGACTTACCCTACCAACAACCGTCAAAGGCTTACCAATCTTAAGGACATGCTCACAACAGATCTTTGGGACAAACTAAAGAAACAAGAAAACAACACTGTTAGGAAAAACTGAAAAAAAAATAAAGGTAATGAGGCAAGGAACAGACAAGTAAGTAAGTACCTGGACATCCTTGGAAGAAAAAAAACTTTCAAAGTGTTCCATCACTGGTTCAGTGAACATATATTTATTTAGGGTATCATAAAATCCTTTAGCAGATTTGGCTCCCATTACATCAACCCGAGCGGTACCATCATCCTAATGTGAAAAAAAAAAATAGAAGCTAATTACTTGAGAGGCTAAAGTTTGTGGCATTGTGATATGAAAACACATCTTACCAAATACCAAGAAACCTCCTTACGGTACAACATAACCTCTTTATATTTCTTTGTTGAATCAGTAGTACATTTATAACAAACTGTGGCCTGAAAGCAACAAACAAGAAAATATTTCAAGACTGAAGAAACACATTTATATCCAACAGAAACCAAACTAAGCATCTTTAATCGACACAAACAGATGGATTAAGGAAACAGGGACAGTCTCTTACTGTTTCCTCAGAAAAAACACACAAAGCGCCACTACGGGTGGTTTCTACGGCTGAGTTCGATCCAACTGTTCCAAATATCACAACAACAGGGTTGCATAATGGCTCCTTTTCCAGAAGATCCCCTGAAAATTTTCGATAAATCTAATCAGAAACTTATTACACAAGCTATCAACCGTAAAAACCCTACCCAATCCTTTGAGCTCGTCTATTTGGGTAATCCTGGCTAGCTTCTGTGCAATCCTGTGCCAAAGAATTAAAAATAGAATCAGAAAAATCTTTTTTTCTTTTTCTAAACAGATATTGATTCGACTAACATCTTTTCGTTCCTGCTTAGAAGCCTAAATAGGATGCCAGCGCTAATGCATACGACTGCAATATCAATCATCTTCCTCGACGGTAAGCGAACCGATCAAACTCGAATGCGTTACAGAATCGATGCTTGGAATAGGGTTTAGGGTTTCGGTTGTAGGAGAGAGAGACGACTGTTTGAAGTGTTAACATTCCAGTGGGCTTTTGTTTATCCGGCCCATGTAGAATTTTCAATTCTAAAGTTCCACAAGTCAATCTTCTAGTTTTGATGAATTTGGAATCCTTAAGTGATCAAATCATTCTCATATTCATATATAAGCAAAAAAAGGTTTGAACAGCCTTTGTTTTGTTTGGTGATCTGAGCGCTAAGATCAAAATGCAGACTGCTTTACTCAGAGTTGTTTTTATATGCACCTACTGGTCATATTTTATTATGTTTTTTTTTTGTAAACTATTTTATTATGTTATTTGCTGCTTCTTAATGACGATTTCTTCACCAGCATGTCATCTCTGATATCTCCTCTACTTGTCATTGGATTTTGAACGTTGAAATTGATAATTAATTTATTTATAATGACAAAAAACTAGCTACAAGAAAAAAAAGCTAAGGAATGGGGAGAAAGAAGATTCATAAAGTAAAAACTTTACTTGGTTTTCTTGTCAAAAATCAAATATTACCCATATACTTTCTATGTTCGAAATAATTTATGGTTTAGAAAAAAAATTGTTCAAAAAGATTTTTTTTTACATTTTTAGTGCATTTTAGTAAATGATTGTAAATTTCAAAAAAAATAATTATTTTATTAAATTTTGAATAAGAAATAGTTAAACACAAAATAATATATTCATAATCACAATTTTATTAATACAATAAAAAAGTTTAAACATACATATTTCGAAATGAAAGAAATATGAGTTTTTAATTATTTTTTTCCACGTCAAGTAATATGAATTCAAGTCAAGACAAATAATTCAATTAAAATATGCTAAATTCTATTTGGTATCAAGAATTTCCCAGATTTCTTTACCTATATCATATGTCTAAGTGTTTATTGTTGGAGTAAAAAACATTTTAACCCAATTTTGAGACAATTGAGCAGATCCTTAAATCCACTTGGCTGGAGACAGAAACAATTGCCTTAGAGCACATGTTTTACTTAATATTTCCATTGAGTATTTCATTTTTTTTTATATTCATCTTGTATATCTGGTCTCGCTTGCACTTGCAAACACCAAATGTCACATTGCACCATTTTGAGGAGATTGGTTTAGAAATTTCAATCCCATTATAGCTAAACTTCTTCACACAATTCAATCAATGGATCTCTCCAACTGAAAATGTCAATATGAATTAAATGAGTATTATGTTAGGTGATTATCTTACAAAAGAAAAGAATATAGTTTGAGCACTTACTATGTTACCGAAGCCATGAAGTCATTGATTCGTATAGCACCTCCAACGCAACAAATCATGAATACGTGAGTCTCGACATCGTATGAATCTTTAGCATCTAATTTCATCCAAGAATCATACATTGCATCTGCTGGATCCAATCTCCTCGGAATTACGAAGTATGAACTTTAATCAAAACCAACCTCTTTCACGTTTAGAACCATAAGCTCTCCACATCAAAGTAATTTTAACTACAATTTTGACAAGAGAAAAGGAAAAAAACATTACAGTGTCTGTAAATAATGGCAATGATATGATTTGTAATCTTTTTTTTTGCTAGTCTACATTTGTCTCGCATCCAAAACCGGTTATCAACTTAGCATAATTGAAACATAGATTGATGTCTCTAGAAACATGTGTTTATGCATTTAGACTAATGTAAGAAGGAATTATAAATTAATCCTACAAAAATGTTGTCTATTTTTATCACATTTAGTTTATTGTCTACCATGAGTGTAATCCAATAGCCTTCTTAGACAAACAAGAGTTTTTGTAGTCAATAGCCTTCTTGGATAGTCACATGATTTATAACACAAACCATTTATAATGTGAAACATCTTCAAGGTCCTTAGATTTGAAATTCTTCTCCGAGCACTTAAGCATGGTGAAAACATGGAATCTTTTCTCATTGTAGCATTTTCCAAGAGATTTGAGCACATGAGAAAGCTATTGAAAAAAGTGAATTCATTCATTCATAAAAAACGAACTTTATATCTTGAGTCATTTTGGGCAAATTTTGTACATCTATATGAAATTCTTGCAAGATAAAAACAGATACAATTTCATACAATGAACAAAATGAGGATGAACAAACATAAAACCAAAACATAGTTGACCACTTCTTTGAAGTGCTTCTCTTGTTGGTTGAAAAATCAACATTAGGGGTTAGTTTGATTTTTTCTAGATTTTTTTTAAAATTTTGAGTTTATGTTCAATTCATTTAATATCTTAAATCAGAAAATATGGAATAGTTCTAGATTCGTTTGAATTCATGTTCAATTCATATAATATCTAAATCAGAAAATATGGAATAAAACCAATTCAAATATTTATGTCGAGTTTGATTTTGTTCAAAATTGTCTTTTCAAATCAATTTGGTTTAGACTTGGAATAAAACCAATTCGAGTACTGATTGTAAAATCTTGATTTCAATCAGCAAGAGGGATAAAGTTATAGATCAAGCAGATTCCGCAGTGGAAAGATTTTGTCCAGACGTAGTTTCTTGTCATGATAGCATAGCCAATTAGTAAAACATTTTCATTAGTTTCCGTGTCAGAAACTACAATGTCAGATTATATATTTTAGTTTTTTTTTGGTGTAGCTAATCTCCCATTACATCTTGCAGATAGCTAACTTGCCAAGGGATAATTATGTATTGATTAAGTTGAAAAATATTATTACAAAAATTAAACTTGGAACATTTTCAATGTCAACTCTTACACATTAGTCCTTAATCTCTGCAATATCATTCAAACCATCCAAAACTTGTTGCATCGATGGTCGCTTCTTCGTGTCCAACTTGATGCATCTTTTGATGAGTTTTCCCATTTGTATCACCGCATTGACAGGATAATTGTTTCCAAGTCTTGGATCGATTATACTCATGATTTTATTCTTATCGGACAAGAAAGGTTTAGCTGAGATAACCAAGCGAAGACGGTCTAGTGGTACTTGAGGGAGCTTCGGCCTCGATACGGTCCCGGGTTCGATCCGCGCTGGCCACCGGGGGATTAAAATTTGGGCATCGCCGGCGACAGAGGACCCGCTTCAGCGGGGCTAGTCTGGACCCACTTCTGTGGGGCCAGGATACCTCTGTATAATTCAAAAAAAAAAAGGTTTAGCTGAGATGGCACTTTTTATGTCTCTCACTCCTTTACGGAAAGCTTTTAAACTAGTTAAAAGCTCAATCAGAATCACACCAAGTGTATAGACATCGCTCTTCATGCCCAAATGACCTTAAACATAATTAGTGTCTTTAACATCGTACCATCAAAAGATTCTAAGTTAGAATTTAGAAAGAAAAAGAGAGTACCTGAGATTACATATTCAGGAGGTGTGTAATCAGTTCTTCCAATGAATGGGGTCGAGATACTCTCTTCAAACAAACGTAGCTCGTTTGATCCAAGATAAAACAGTTTCGCATTGTATTGCTGATGAAATTCAAACTTAGTTATTAATTATAATTTTTTAGTTAAGATCACACAAAGGATAAGAGGTACAAGAGTGGAATAAAACCAATATATTACTTAAGATATTTTACAATGTGAGGCATTGTTTAAGTTGTGTTATGATCGTAACATTAGAGTCATTACCTCGTCAAGGAAAATGTCATGCATTCCAAATTCTCGAGATAATGCTCTGTTATTAACCGAGTGAAGAAATGCAAGACACTGAGCTATTCCAATGGCTATCTTAAGCCGTATTTCCCAAGGCAATGTTTCTTCTTCCTCTGTTGAGAGAATCATGAAACTGTGTACTAAGAATCTACAACCCATTTTTTTTAAAGGACCCATTAATTAAAAGAGATCTTAACTTCCAAAAATGTGAGCTTCAAGACTTCCTTTGTGGAAACATTCAAGAACCAAGAGGGATTCTTTAACTTCACAGCAGTAGCCTAAGAGTTTAACCAAGTTTGGATGAGAAATCTTTCCTAGGCACCTAATCTCTGCCTGCAACTCAATAGTTTTTGTGACCACCAGATACATACGTAATATAAATTGCATGAATATGGGTAGATCTTGGTTACCTTCCACTCTTCTAGTTCCTCTGAACTATGTAGAACACAGTGCATGACAGAAACAGCGATTCCTGTTCCGTTTTTAGATGGAGAAAATGTGGTCTCATCGACGTATCCATGGTAGAATGATCGACCAAAACCATTATTGTCAACTACAAGCCTATTATGTCCGAATTTCTTTGTTAGTTTCTTCACTTCCTTGGAGCTGAAGACTCTGAGATTCTCGTTTTCTTGCTCTATTTCCACATATATATATAGATTTGAGTTATGTATTTAGATATTGTATGTAAGTGCATTTAGAAACAGAGATGTACCTGGAACTGGAGGGATGGTGAGAGGCTTGGGAGAAGTTGAAGGAGGTGGTTCTTTGAATGGTTTTAGACAGTTTCCCATTGTAGGATGGAGATGATTAATCTGTAGTTTTTTTTTTGTTTCAAGATCTGAACATATCTTCATTTTGGTTTTTGAGAGGTTGAAATTGATTCCAAGTGTGAATGTAGCTTCAGAAAAGGTTGGTTATTGCCTCAGAATTCAACCCTTTGAAAAAAAAAAATCAATTTCTCATAAAATGCCAAATTAGCAGCAATAAGCCAACAATAACTTTTAAAAAAAACAAGTACTCCTCCACTCATTCAATATGGACATATCATAAACCCATTTAGTTTCATGCATCAAATTCTTTATTTTGTTTATGGCTATTTTCCAAGAAAATAAGGATTCTCCATCTTTCATAATATATTTTTTACTAAGTTTTAAAAGATGATTACATAGACACTTTTGTTGTTGTTGCCAGTAACAAATAAAAATGGCAATATACCAAAAACAAACATATCAATATCATTCATTACAAATGGAGTTGCAAATAAAAGGGGTCAAAGACCAGACTAATATGCCAAACAACTCAGATTTGCACTCCCAAAAACTATACATTTTTGTCCATTCATTTCCCCTATGATTACCATCAAACTTCATTGATACAACACCCTCATTACTGTGCTTATTATGGGTGTGCAAACATAAATAAAACAACATATAACTTGAGAACCAAAGATTCATCAGATCAGGCTGATACAGTTGCACCGGGGATAACCGGTGCAGATGATGCAATGACTTCAATAGCTGCCTTCTTTTGTGTTGCTGCTTTTGACGTTGAAGGCCCTGATTCACAGTGATCCCCAATGTCCAGCGTCTCTGGGAGGGTTTCTTGAGTTTCATCGCTGTATATCTACAAGAAGGGTGATCATTACATGTGTCAATATGTGACAAACTATGATGTTTGTTTTTATGTGAATGATTGAGATGGCTGATGAGTTTACCTCAAGCTGAGTCAGCATCTCAATGGTTGCTTCAAGGTCACCGCTATTCGCCAGGTATACATCAGTGATAGACTCTTGTGAGAGACCGGAGAATGTGACCAGAAGGTATTCAATATCCATGTCTATATCCATCTCCAAATCCAAATCATCGTCCCTTATCTGCTTGTAAGCCATCTCAGATGATTTCTCAGGCGGCATAGACACTTGAACGCCTGCAAAAGTTATCTCTTGTGTGGTGGGGTTGGCAAACACGAAACCTTCCACATCAGCATGGTCCACTCTGTTGGAGAGTGGTACATATGATGCTGCATTCGGATTCAATGCAAATGCTCCTCCTGGCTTCATTGCTCCTCTGTCTTGGTAAGAACGTTACTGCCAAATTAAAATTCATATCCATTATTAAACAAACAACATAAAAGACAAAGATAGAGATCATTAATAACTTGCGTAACACGGGAAAGACAAAATCACTTGACCAACCCTAAGGTATAATAACACAAACGTTTCTATGACATGAGAGAAACAGAACATATGACAACAAGAAATGCTTTAGAGAGGTTACATTTAGAATCTGGTCGCGTTACTGCATGAACAAATCGATGGAGGAAAAACCAATTGAGAAATCAAGAGAAGAGTCTCCACACAAGAAAAAAAATGAAGGGAAGAAGAGTGATTATATGGGGAAAGGATGGTCTTGACCTCGTCAACGATGGACGTAATAAGGACAAGGACAAACGAAACATCAGGAGAGAAAATGAGCTTACCAGAGAATAAAACTAGCGTTGAAGATCGCTCGACCAAAGAGATGAGATGAGACCCTAAACGTGTCAATTGGAAAGAGACAATGCCACTAATGTAATGATGATGGATTATATATCATTTACTAGATGATTACCCGCGCGCATGCGCGGGGTGAAATTAATATACTAATTATCGTTAAATATTAATTTTGATTGTTCAAACATGATGTCATAAGTCTCCAAACGTATAGTTATGGATCGTCAATATAATGTTGATGAGTAGGGTGATGTTTATTCATATTTTTTAAAAACTTATTTAATTTACATTGGGCTTCAATGATATCATTCAAATGTTATAATTCATCATCTCACTTCAATATGAAGAATCATATTTTTGAAATGATATGATCAAGTAACATTTGAGATCCATGCTTGCGCAAAATGAAGATTAATTATGTATAAAAATTATTTGTAGATAATATTATTTATTTTGTATTAATTTACATATTATGCAATAATAAATATATTGAATAATTGAGAAGTGAATAGCTATTACGTAAGTAAGAACATAAATAAAAACAATCTTTCTTTTTATTTACAAAAATTTTTGTTGATAAAAAACAAAATAAACCATTTATTTATGTTATATAGTATATAATTAAAATCAAATGATGATATTGATATAGATATATAATATATTTAATATAAATATTTATTTATTGAGGCTCGATACTCATATGATTTTATTAACATTTTTATATTTGTTGTGACAAAATAATTATTTTTATTAATATGAATATTATTTTTATTAACATGTTTATGTATTTTATATATGATATATATATTTTTTTATTTAAACGATATTGAAATAAATGTATATATATTAAATGAGACTTCATATTTACATGATTTTATGATCATTTATATCTTGTTATAATAAAAATAATAATTTCATCATAGATTTTTAACAGCCTTAATTTATATTAAAAAATTCAAAATATAGCAGATTAGAAAAAAAAATTGGTTTCTTTATTATATACTTATGTGATTTTTAAATGTCTTTCAAGAATATAAAATTGAACAAAAATGATGGAAGATACATATATTGTTATCAAATATTTATTATTCAAAATCATTAATTGTCACATATTTGTTAATCATATTAGGTAATTTCATAGCTTTTATTTAAGGAAAGAATTAAAATTATCATTTATACACGAATAACTAATCTGATAATTAGTTTAATAAAAAGTATAATATATATTTAGATGGACTAACTTATTTTTTTAAAAGATTATAAAAATCATTGTAGTGATAACATGTGACTACAAAAAAACTCGTATATATAGCTCCATGATTAATATATATAAGATTTCTCATTGTAGTGATAACATAAGATTTCTCAATACTTCTTTTAAGGATTTTAATATTTCAGGATTAATATATATATATAGCTCGTATATTAATATGTTATAATGACATATGTATACCAAAATATGTTGTAATGATCTATCTAATTATATAATTAACATATATGTATTTTATATGATATATAGTTTAATTTAAACAATATTAAATTATATATATATATATAATCTGAATATATATTAAATGATACTTAATATTCATATGATATTATGATCATTTGTATTTTTTTATAACAAAAATAAAATAAAAACTTGTTCACAAAATTTTGATTGTAATGCTTTTATTGTTTTAGTAATTATAGTTGTTTTTAAAAATTTACAATATAACATGTAAGAATTTTTTTTTTAGATTTTTTATTATATGGTTAATGTGATTGTTTAATTTTTTTAATAATATAAATTAGAAAATGATGAAGAATACAAAATATATTATCAAATATTTATTATTCAAAACATTAATTGTCACATATATGTTAAGCATATTAGGTAATTCCGTAGCTTTTTATTTAAGGAAAGAATGTTAATATTCTTTTATGCGCTACCAATCAATATGAATGTTAATTTAATAAAGTATAGTCTATAATTAGATGAACCAACTTTTTCTAAGGATTCTGAGAATCATCATGGTGATGACACGTGGCTACACTTAAAAGTTCTAATGCTCCAGGATTAATATATAGGGGATGCGACTAACCAATAGTTAATTATTACGAGGACGTGACGACCATTACTCGGTATACAAACCGGAAATCAGATTTATTAATTCGATTTTACAGTTCGGTTAAGTAATAATACCAATTGATATCCATACTAGTATCAAAAAAAAACAAAGAGTGGAGAAGTAAAGCTCCAAAAACGCCATAGCCATGGCTCCTTTCTGTCTTTTCAAGTAGTTCATCTTGTTAACTCACGCCATTGGCTTCGATGGCATGACATGCTTAAGAGAGATGTACATGTTTCTGTCTGAAACAAAGAAAAAATAACAGACAACTTAGCTCTTTTAGAAGATGATAGACATGTTCATCGAAGCGAATCAAGAGTTAATAATAACTTACACAAGAAAAAACACCAGATGATTCTGAAGCTAAGGAAGTTTAGGCTTGAAGTTAACCCGCAGCGATTTTTTCACCTCCAGTTGCCGCTAAAAAGGGTTTTATAGATTCAGTTTTTAAGGAGTTAGAAGACTACACACACACTGCAATACTTGTCTATCAAATCTAGTACCTTAATAACCGTTTGAAACGCATGGTCAGATCTAGCTCGGTGCAAGCACCATGCCATTGCCATTTCATATTCAAGGGTGTTCGGCTGAGAGCCACGCGATGTAGACACTGCATCTCTCTGGAAAGCAAATTTGAAGACCAATAAACAAGAAACTAGTTAACTTGTGGTGTGAAAGGTCAGTGAACACAATACCGTGTCTCGTCGCATTTGAGTTTTCTGTAGTTTGATATGGCCACAGAATGATGACTGCTTCCCTGGAGGATTAATCTTGGCAAACGCAGCAACAAGAGGCCTGTTAAAACAGAAAAAAGGAAGATCATAATGCACACATGCATATACATCATAGCACATGGATATGTCATGAGCGGTTTACCTCCCACTTGATAGTAACAAGCATCCCTTATCTAGTCTTCCAATCGCTCTTTCTGCAGCTTGTCTTGAATTGAATATGACCAAAGCTTCACCTGTACATCAACCGATGTGAGATGCCACAGTAAGGCTCCTCATTCTTTTTTTAGTAACTGAGAACCATAAATTGGTAGCTTACCAGTATGAGAAAGAGTGACTGATGTACGCTCTATCATCCTCGCTGTAGATTGCTCATTCAAAGCAGAATAGACTATATCCTGAAGTATAACTCATATGAAGGAGAGAGAAGGGAGGTTCTATGAGGTAAAAACTACATGAAGTCACACTGATGAATCAAATACAAAATACGTTTAAGAGACTTCTAATCAAGCTCTTTAGAATCGCTAATACCTGCACTTCATCAGATGTGTAAGTAGGATCCAAGTTTTGAAGGAGAACCAGTCTCTCTTCCTTTTCTGCTTCCCTCATACTTTCTTCCCAAGGCTGGCCATGGTTTAATTTTTTTTTTATAAAGTCAAACCATCAAGATAATTTAGAAACGATCAAGAAAATATAGGGAAAAGTACTTACAAGAGGTCGAAACCATTTGCTGTTTACCTGAGATCAATAAAAAGGAAAAAAAAATCTATTAGATGAACCTCCATGCTTACAAGCATTGTGGTAACAAGTAACATAATGAGAAAATGGCAGAATATCACTAGAACCCTACAGCATACAAAGTGAAGGACTGTAAAACAAAACTGAGAATCAAGGCCAAATCCTCATGAAACAACCAGTTCCAAAACAATGCAAGTGATATAAACTTACAGCATCCGGCTTTTGTTTCACTTCAATTACTTGATAACCTCTTTCATAATCTGCCAACGTCTCGTCCTCAGCACGTTTTAATAGCTTACCATCAAAGCTGGTTTTCTTGGGTAAACTTTTTTCAGTTGCAATTTTTACATCTTTTCCTTCAGAAACTGACACACTAAGACCTCGATTCTTCTTGACCAAAATGGGCTTCTCGGGAGGGACTTCATCTCCTGTCTCTTTGTCTCTAGGTCTATTCATAGCTTCTGTATCTCTTTTACCATCGGAACTAATATCTCTAGGTCTCTTGAAAGGATCTGCATCACTTTTATCACCAGAACTAATTTTCTGCAAAATGTTTGTGCTGCGTCCATTTGGTACTGTAACAGAACCATCTAGTTTCTGTTTCTTTTGGGGCCTGTCATCCAATATGTTTGACTCTTTACTGTATCTTTCTCCACCGAGCTTAGATTTTTGTTTAATCCATGGGTTTTTAACATCATTTGCTTGAGGTTTCTCTGAATTGGAATGATTTACCCTGGAAGTGGAACCAGAAGCTTCACAAGTGTTGCTGTATCTTTCTTCTGCAGGTAGAGATTTTTGTGTAGTAAATTGTTTTCTAACTTCGCTTTCTTGAGATCTGTTGCCATCACAATGATTTCCTCTAGAGCCAGAAGCTTCACAAGCGTCATGTTCTTTACCGTGGGCCGTGCTTTCCTGCACACTAGAATCCTTGTTAGACCTTTCTTCTGCAAGTGTAGTTATCTTTGTCACCAGTTGACTGTGACCTTTTTCTTTCCCTTCTTTCCGACCATAACTGCTTTCTCTAAAGTCAGAAGATTCAATAGAGTTGTCTACAGTTTCCCGAACTGAACCAGAAGCTGGAAGACCATTTGGTTTCAAACTATCTAGATTTCCATTTATGTCAGCTTGAATTTTCTGTACAGCAGTTGCTTCTTTCTTACTACCAGCTCTATTGAAGATAAATGTAACTGCATATGATGTAATCAAAATAATAATTAATAAAGATGTAGCTATTGATCACATAAGAGAAATATGGAAGCTAGCAAAATGAGACGAAGAAAATGTACCGTCAACTCCAGCAATATTATCATCTATGGTATCCAAGACTTTAGAACTTCCAACATCAAATGCTCGGCGAAATACAAAGTCCGCTGACTTGATTTCTTCATCTGTTGGTTGTGGATTCCTTTTGTCCTTTGAAATGCATAGAACAGAGCATTTTCCACAAATTGCTTCCTAGTAGAATAAACTTTAATCAGTAAACATGAATAATGAAACGAATACTCCTACCAAAAAGTGATGCATAGGTCAACCTATCAAGATACAAGGACATAATTTGGATTGATAATGAAAGACACTTGAAACAACGAAAGAACCCAATCAAAATTATTTGATACACATCCTAGTTGCCTATCAACTTCTATAAGTCACTTCAACTTTATTTTTGATTTGGTATGACATCCGTGTCAGGGTAGCAAAAGAAGAACAAAAAAGCTACTTGGAGACGTATGTTGGTGAGCATAGAAGTAACAAGTTAGCTAACGCAACGAATACAATTTTGAACAATCTGAGAGACAAAAAAAGTCAGTCCTCAGCTTAACATGAGATGCATATCAATTAAAGAAAAAAGCCAAATCATGCTCAACCCTTAATATGGAAAATGAAAAGAAGAATAACAAGTTACCAATGGGTTGACATTACCGAGGCCAGGACCTTCACCAGATGCCAAAAACAGTTCCTTTGCAAGTACATCTGGGACTCCTTCAAGTAAATGTGGCGAAATCTCAGAAGGTCTAAAGAACCATAGAAGCTTGACTTGCCTCGGGTTCTTTGCACGCTTATTAGTGTGTTCCCAAATTTTTATGATCTTGGCAACAAAGAGTTCATGAGAGTCACGTTCACTGGCATCACCAACTAAGACACAGTCATAAAGAGAGTATTCATCACCGTCAAAGGTAAAAGATTCATAGAACTGGACATCTTTCTTTTTCCCACCAATTCTTCTCTTTTTACCCCACTTAAATCCCAGGCCTTCATATCCTGCTGCCTCTTCCATCCTCTAAAAAATGCAGCTTTCTACCTGGAACAAGAAGCAGCATAGTGCACCCAAATCAGAATTGCAAGTCTGACTCTGAAACTATGTGTCTTAGTTCTTGACAACAGGTAGAAAAGCTAATCTATCTCAACAGACTAAGCAATGGTCATTAGCGTTGTGCATTAAACAAAACAATCCAATAAACTGAACTAACGTGCCATGACCAAACCATAAGTATTCAGGACTCAAGACTAATGTAAACCAAGGAATAAAGATGCCAAATTGGGAAAAAGAACCGGAATGCATGTAAGTCAAGAACAAAATAAAAGTCAGTAGCAGCAAGTTGGTTGGTTCACAAATAGTATAATAAAAGAACAAGATCAACAAAACAACCCAAAGGTGACATTTTTAATGCAATGTAGGCTAATCTAATAAGCTTTTAGTGTTTTTTTGAAAAAAAAAAATTAACTGGGAAAAAAGAACACTAAAAGTTGATTCAATAAAAATAACAACTTTTTTACCTTCTTCACACTGGAGAAAACAAAGTTTCCAGTTTACACTGTCACCGAACAGATGATCGAACCTTAGGACACCCACTGCTCGAAACCAGAGGAACACGAGTTCGCGGAGAGAGAGAGAATGAACCCTAATTCCTCGTTCAACAGCTAAGCTACTCACTCACTCTCGTCTTTATCTCTCTCTCTCTCGCTCGCTTAGTTTATGTTTATATACAAAGTTCAAAACAAATCTCTTTTCTTGTTATTCAAATTTTGTCGAAGAAGATTGTTGCAGTTTCAAGACACTCTGTTCATGTCATTGAATTGATGGAAGCGCTTGTTTTGATTTTGCCTCAGCTTCTCCATGTTTATTTTAAACGAATTCTAATTTTTTTAAGGAATATTTCCTTTTTTCCAAATTGTATAAACTTTTGATAAATTCAAAACCCGAACATTATTATCAAATTAACTATGAGTCATACTGAATGATTATCTCCATATTTTTCGCCTCGGACCAGTACATAAACACTCATTGTGAAATTAAGATATGGTTTTCTGATAGGAGGACACAAAATAATGTTTCGTCTTCGTTAGGGCCAAAAAGTTATAAATAATTGGGTTAAGAGATGCTGGGCTCGTTTTATATGGGCTGTGCAATTCGTATCATAAAA
The DNA here is from genome assembly GCA_905132885.1 of Moricandia moricandioides. Lineage (NCBI taxonomy): Eukaryota > Viridiplantae > Streptophyta > Magnoliopsida > Brassicales > Brassicaceae > Moricandia > Moricandia moricandioides. Next base: position 21,405 of record CAJHQQ010001919.1, read on the forward strand.
AAAACGACATCGTTTCGAGTCAGAGAATAAAAAAACAGATTGCGGTGAGCGTGGATCGAACACGCGACCTTCAGATCTTCAGTCTGACGCTCTCCCAACTGAGCTATCCCCGCAAGTTATTAATGTAGCTATATAATTATTAGTATTCATTATAATACATTAGTTACAAAAGCTAAAAGATGCACATCTACACTTATCTTTTGTGCTACTATCAACGACAGAACACAAAAACAAAAATCTTAGCGTTGCATTAATCAAGAAAATTACCCAAGAAATGATAGACAAACTGATTTTAGTTGTTCTTTGTTATAGAAGTCTCCTTCCTAATAAAGATAATCTGAAGAAGTGTGGTTGGGTTCTTTAGTGTTTGAGCCAGTAGTTTCTTAGCTGAGCCATATGCAACAATATCTCATCCCGGCCTTGATTTGTCACACTGCTGGTCATGATCCATGGTGGTGTTGTCTCAAAGAATCCTTGGATCAGATCTTGGAACTCCTTTATATTCTCCTCCGGTCTCTTCCCTCCGTTTTTCTTCTTCTTCCTCTTGTCACATTTCGTGAATACCATAGTCATAGGAACCTGAGTTTACAGATAACAAAAATTCATTCCACATATAAACATAAGTAGTAAGAATCTTAAACATGTTGAACAACTATTGAGTTTCCACGAGTTCCTTGAGGTTTAGAACCGTTTCTTTCTTTTTATACCTGGTTTTGGCCAAGCCAGCTAGCGTAGTCGAGATCGATTTGCTTTGCAGGAAGGCTGGCATCAACTAGCAAAAATACTGAGACTAATGTTGATCGGTTTAGGAAATAGTCTTTGGTAAATTTGTTCCAGTCTTGTTTAAGCTCATGAGGTGCTGACGCATACCTGCAAATGTCAAATGCATCAACTTCTTTTTTTTATACCCAAAGTCTGAGAAACTCACTGGGACAGAAACTGTAAAGATTCTGATGGCCGGAGCCAATTTCAAGGACTATAGCAAGGGTCTCATAAGCAAATGAAAACAAAAATGTAATACAAACTTAAACTTACCCGTAGCCAGGCAAATCTACCAAGTACCAATTGTCGTTGATCCGGAAATGATTAATGCATTGCGTCTTTCCTATATGAAAGATAAATTACCAAGAATTAATTCTTGCAAGAATCTCTTCTAAAGGAATCAATGCGCATAAACAATCTAATGGTCGGATTGCTTTATCGTTGTACAATAACTTTACAAGCATTATCCAATCTAACAGATCGTAAGAACAATCTACATTTCCACAGTATAGAGATAGTTCTTCCAATAAACACCCAAATTCCATTGACATGAAATTGTTATAGCTATATCAAGCGTGACAAATTACTCAAATCATTCCATAGAGCGAAGCCACCGCGTGAACATTAATACCACCTGTACATGTACTAGGAACCAACAAATGCAGATGCTACAAAAGAAAACCTGATCAGTCTAACCAAGTGTTATTTACTAAGGTGTGAATTGTAATATCAAGATCAAGCATACCACAATACTCAAAGATTCCAACGAACATGCCACACCTTAGTAAGCATTAATCCCACCTTCAAAGTACTAGGAACCAACATATGCCAAGGATACAAAGCACATATGTTCTATCTAACCAAGCAAGGGTAGTTTATTGGTTTTGTCTTATTGAGTATTGATCTAGACTAGAGATCGAATTCCACTTGGCCACAACAGAATTTAAATGCTATAGAAGAATCATTTCAATCAATCAATTGACTAAAGCTTAGAACAACAACAAATACCAACTCTCTCATATAGCCTCATGAACACTACGAACTAAGTAGATCACTGTGCCCTTCAATTCAGATTCACATGACATTTCAACCGGAAAAGCCAAGCTTCCCACTTAAGAGTAGTGAGTATATCTGCAAGTGCCAAAAGCACAATCCAGACCAAAGAACGAAGCTTTTGCCACTATCCACACCAAAGAACGAAGCTTTCTATCGACAAATCTAATTACACCTAAAATAATATAGGGCTCAAACACCAGCTGAATGATACTCACATCGATGCAAAACTTATCTTACCAGGTTTCTTAGAGGTCAAGGCAAGGCGCTTCCTCTTCACCAACGAATTGAGAAGCGATGACTTCCCAACATTTGATCTCCCGACAAGCGCAAATTCCGGCAACCCATCAGCCGGACAATCCTCCGTCCGGACACTGCTCTTCACATAGTCAGCCTGAACCACCTGTGCGTCCCTCGCGTACTTGCTCAGCACTATGTTCGAACCCTTCAGTATCCTAGTCATTAGCCTCGACGGGTCTTCGCCGGAGATATCCGTCTCCGGCGGAATAAAAAGCTTGTCTAGCGAAATCTCAACCGGGGCAGCTTCCAGATCGGATGAACCCGACACCGGCAGTGGTATGGGTTCAACAGTGGCGAGATTGGATTTAGGCGCGAGTGAGAAAAGGGTTCTGGCTAGTTTAACCGGCGGGTTAGGGTTTATGAAACTGAAATGCGAAGAAGCAAGAGAGAAATGGGATTTAGCGAAGATGGAGAGATGAAGTCTCGGAAGCTGAGCTAGAATCATATCTGATAGATTATCTTCACTTCTTTTATATCAGTATAGTCGTGTGTGTAGTTTGATCTCTCTAGATTCTGAGAGCAGCCATGGATGTACGAAGAGAGCTTACGGATGCAGGTTGAAGAAAATATCCGCAGCGAAACGCAGCGTTTTTCTGGTGGAATCTTTCGTTATTTACAATTCGTCCTCTTTATTTCTACGATTGTATTAATTCGCCACAATCTTTTTTATCGCATGGTAAGGTTATCTCATGTAAGATCCTAAACATTAGTGTCTCTTTGAACTAAGTAGATAATAAAGGGGAAATTAGGAAAATATAATAAGTCGGAGGAGTGAATAGCAAATCGGGTCGTTGGCATCTTCTCCCACCTCTCAACGCACGAGACTCCACCAGTGAACCAAAATCTATCTACATTTTAGCAGCGCCTGCTTCTGATCTCAGCTTGATTCTCTCCGATCAGGTCACATCTCGTGGTTACTGCTCCGGTAGATCTCACGGCGTAAAAATCCAACCATATCAGCGATGCCTCCTCCAGCAGCTTCGGCGCGTTATCCGTCACCGTCTCAACCTTCAGGGTAACTCATGCTCTATCCCTTTCTTATCTCTCGATCAACACAGCTTAGCTTCACCTTGCTCCCCTGCTTTCTTAAGATAAGAATTAGCGATCAGTTTTATGATTCGATCACAATTTGTAGCGGATCTAGTTTTAGGATCGATCAATGTGTGTTTGTATACGTATGTGCTATAATCTGATCTGATAATGGTGAAATTGAAACTATAATTTGTTATTTTTCCAGGAAAAGCGAAGTGACAGATCTGAAATCTCAGCTTCGCCAGCTAGCTGGAAGCAGAGCTCCAGGAGTTGATGATTCCAAGCGTGACCTCTTCAAGAAAGTGATATCCTACATGACTATTGGCATTGACGTCTCATCTGTATTTGGAGAAATGGTCATGTGCTCGGCAACATCAGACATTGTTCTGAAGAAGATGTGTTATCTTTACGTTGGAAACTATGCGAAGGGTAATCCTGATCTTTCCCTTCTGACCATCAATTTTCTCCAAAGGGATTGCAAAGATGAGGACCCTATGATCCGTGGACTTGCTCTGAGGAGTTTGTGTTCTTTAAGAGTGCCAAACCTTGTTGAGTATCTGCTTGGTCCCTTGGGAAGTGGGCTAAAGGACAATAACAGCTATGTGAGAATAATCGCTGTAACTGGAGTACTAAAGCTGTATCACATCTCGGCCTCGACATGTATCGATGCTGAATTTCCTGCAACGTTGAAAAGTTTGATGCTTCATGATTCAGATGCTCAGGTTATTTTGCTTTATATGTAGAACATTTTGTTGAAAGCTCTGGAAATAGACTCTCCCTAGCAAATCACTTGTTTTGTGTGATTAGTACCTTTCTGATATGAAATATGCTGTCAGGTAGTTGCCAATTGCCTGGCTGCACTTCAAGAGATTTGGAGTTTGGAAGCAAGCCATTCTGAGGAAGCGTGTCGGGAGAAGGAATCCTTGCTTAGCAAACCAGTTATATATTATTTCTTGAACCGGTATGTGCTTTAGCTCCTCCTTTAATCTTCAATCACAATACCTTGTTGTTGTTGTCGTATCTATAAAGGGAGAAGCAAATTTCACTATGGTGGTGTTTCTTTGCAGGATCAAGGAATTCAATGAATGGGCGCAATGTCTTATACTTGAGCTGGCAGTAAAATATGTGCCGTCAGATAGTAATGATATTTTTGACATTATGAACCTCTTAGAAGACAGACTTCAGCATGCCAATGGTGCTGTTGTCTTGGCAACAGTCAAAGTGTTTCTGCAGTTGACACTCTCCATGACTGATGTTCATCAACAGGTACAAAGTCCACCTCTTATCCTTAATCATGGAAAAATTTCCTGATGGAATAAGTTTTGTGTGGGATTTTATGATGATACGTTTGTGCAATAGTATCCGTAGTGTCCAAAAAGTGAGCATAGAATTACATTTGGTGATGTTGTCTGAAAGCTTGAAAATCAGATTTTAGTTTTAGCAAAACATAGTCATCACCTCTGGAAAGCTTGATTAGTTTTTTCAGCGTCTCACTGATACCAAATGATCTTGTTTAGGTATATGAGCGTATTAAATCTCCACTTCTGACTCTCGTTAGTTCTGGAAGTCCAGAGCAGTCGTATGCAATCTTGAGCCACCTTCATCTTTTGGTTGTCCGTGCGCCATTCATCTTTGCCTCAGATTATAAGCATTTCTACTGCCAGTACAATGAACCCTCATATGTCAAAAAATTGAAGCTTGAGATGTTGACTGCTATTGCAAATGAAAGCAACACTTACGAAATTGGTATTGTTTCATATTATGTCAATATGGAATCTGGAATGAGAAAACGTTTCGTTTTTGGCTCTTTGATGTGATTGTTTCGTGATTTTCTTTCCACTCAGTGACGGAACTGTGCGAGTATGCTGCAAACGTTGATATTGAAATTGCAAGGGAATCAATTCGGGCAGTTGGGAAGATCGCTTTGCAGCAGTATGATGTGAACGCGATTGTTGATAGACTTCTTCAATTTCTGGAGATGGAAAAGGACTATGTCACTGCTGAAACTTTGGTAAACTATCATACGTACTATTCACCGGATGATCACCCAGTCATATTATTTGCATTTCATTACGAATCTACTTGTCTTGCTCCTCCTTTAGGTTCTTGTGAAGGATCTTCTAAGGAAGCATCCACAATGGAGCCATGATTGCATTTCTGTTGTTGGCGGTATCAGCAGCAAAAACATTCAGGAACCCAAAGCCAAGGCAGCTCTTATATGGATGTTGGGTGAATATGCCCAGGACATGAGTGATGCTCCTTATATTTTGGAGAATCTGATAGAGAACTGGGAGGAAGAGCATTCAGCTGAGGTCCGGTTGCATCTCCTAACTGCAGCTATGAAATGCTTTTTCAAGAGGGCACCTGAGACTCAGAAAGCCCTAGGAATAGCTCTAGCTGCAGGGATTGCTGATTTTCACCAGGTATCATCCGATCTTCCCCTTCCAAATTTCTCTTGTTTTGAAACCATTGGCCCATCAGATCACTTATTCAACATTAACTGTTGGAGTAGGATGTTCACGATCGAGCCTTGTTCTACTATCGGGTTCTGCAATACGATGTGCATGTGGCAGAACGTGTTGTTAGTCCTCCACAACAAGCGGTTTCAGCCTTTGCTGACACTCAAAGCAGTGAAATCAAAGACCGTATATTTGACGAGTTTAACAGTCTTTCTGTGATCTACCAGAAGGTATGTTTCCTGACTTTACTGTCAAAACCAGTGTAGCAGTATGCATTGAATAGCTTTACTATTATTCAGAGGTTTTCTTTAGTTGCGTTCATATTAACATCAAAATTCTGGCAGCCATCTTACATGTTCACGGATAAGGAACACCGAGGTCCCTTTGAGTTTTCAGACGAACTTGGAAGTACTTCCATCACACCTGAAGTCTCCAGTGACATTGTTCCAGCTCAGCAATTTGATGCAAATGACAAGGACCTGCTTCTGAGTACTGAAGAGAAGGACGACAACAAAGGACTTTCCAGTAACAATGGTTCCGCATACACGGCTCCATATGAAAACTCTAATATATCCTCGCAAATGCAAGAACTTGCAATCTCCGGCCCTGCCACGTCCGCAACTACCACACAACCTAGCTTTGATTTTGATGATCTCCTTGGTTTGGGTTTATCAGCTGCTCCTGCTCAAACACCATCACCACCTCTTTTAAAGCTTAACGCAAGAGCTGCTCTAGATCCACGTGCCTTCCAACAGAAATGGCGCCAACTAGCCATATCATCAACACAGGTTTTTCTTCTCCCCCACAATGTTCACCTTGTGATGCCATTGATGAAACCATTGTCTACCTTTCTATCACGATTAGATGCATTTGGAGCTCTTAGTATTGTAACTTTCTTAACTTCATTTGCAGGAGTTTTCCGTAAACCCCCAAGGAATTGCGGCCTTGACAGTTCCACAATCACTTATTAAACACATGCAGAGTCATTCCATTCACTGCATCGCATCGGGAGGTCAATCTCCAAACTTCAAGTTCTTCTTCTTCGCTCAAAAGGAAGCAGAACCCTCGGACTATCTCACTGAGTGCATCATAAACTCTTCATCGGCCAAAGCTCAGATAAAAGTGAAAGCAGACGAGCAGAGTACCTCTCAGGCATTCGCCACTGCATTTGAAACAGCCTTGTCCAAATTTGGCATGCCTTGAAATGCTCTTTATGTATCAATAGAATTCGCTGGATTGGATCTCTACATTTGTTGCCAAAAGAGATAATACTGTAGTCTCTGCCACATTTGATTTCGTTTTGTTCTGTGTTGTAGAACATTCATAGATATTCTGTCATCGAGATGTTCTTTTATCCTTCGAATGTTGGAACTTTGAAATGTTTTGGCCAAGTTAACGTTACAGGTTCAGTACATTGACATTGTATTCATGGATTCTGAGACGGTGCAAGATCAATACGAATGTCCACGTTCATGTTTGTACAAACTCATGGGTTCAATAAACGAAAATAAAAAGTTTTAGGCCCTCATACGTTAGATTTGTAAAAATGAAGGTTAGTTTTGGAAATTTATATTTTATTAAGACGAGGAAGGAAAAAACGGAAGTCATCGGTCTTTTTTTGCGTGTTTTTATATGCTTTAGAGTGGTTATGATTTCTTCATTGTTGCAACTTGTAGGGAAGAGAGGGGAGATAGGGAAGTGAGAGGGGAAACCCTAGATTCCATTTGCTCCGTCTCTCGAATCGAAGCGATGGTTTTCTACTTCAAGGCTCGTCCAGATGCTGGAGACTACACCATCTTCATGGGGCTTGATAAGTTCGAGAACGAGGAGCTCATCAAGTACGGCTTCCCTGAAGACGTCTGGTAAGCGAGAATATTCTTTATTTATTCCGATCATCGATTGTTTCTGTCTCGGAATCGATGTTATTTGGTTTGATCGAATTTCGAGTTTGTTCCCCTTGGATATATAGATTGGTTAAATATGTGAATGATTTGGGAGGAAGATGGTGGTCAACCCTTTTCTCAAGTTTTGTATTTTTTTATTATTTCAATGAGTTAAATCTGTGCTAAGTCTTTGCTATGGAGCTGTTGTTTGTTAACTTATATATTGTTTGTTTCTGGAATTATTTTCTTTGTTGAGAGATGCATTAGTAACGATGGAGAATTGTGATACTAGCTTTATGTTTTCATCAGTAGATCTATTTGCATGTCTATTGTCTATGCATGCTGTGTTGGCTACATTTAAGCTTTGATATGTGTAGATATGAATAGGGGTTTGTCACATGTTGCTTAGCATTTCTTTTTTTTGGTTTAATATGTTGATTCATGACTGAGGTGCAGGAGTTATACCTTATAAGTACACCATGTCCATCGTCTCGTCATACTATTCTTACGAATTTTAGTATTTGATCATGAAGAGGCTGTTTATTTTACCTTCTAATTTGACAGTTTCCTCTCTTTTTTACCAAGAAAATTGTTGGAGCTTCACCTACTCAATCATTATTTCGGCCCAGTAACTTGATTCGCGACCTAATGCTAAAAGTAATTTTCATTTGATGCAGGTTTCACGTTGACAAAATGTCCTCAGCTCATGTTTACTTAAGGCTTCATAAAGGCCAAGGTTTTGATGACATTAATGAAGGTGTGCTGGAGGACTGTGCTCAGCTTGTGAAAGCTAACTCCATTCAAGGTAAAATCGAAAGACCTTTTTCACGGTGAACTAACATTTACACAACCATTAGTCTTGGAGTATCAGTTTGTTCCCATTTCTCAGTTTGGTTTAGAAGGAGGGCACATATAGGCTATATTCTGTTTTCTTACCGACTGGTATCTGGGATTATGTGCCAGGCAACAAGGTGAACAACGTCGATGTTGTGTACACTCCGTGGTCCAACTTGAAGAAAACCGCCTCCATGGATGTTGGTCAAGTTGGTTTCCACAATTCAAAGATGGTAAGCTTCTTCGTCTCTCAAGAAATTTGGGTTGTGTATAGCATGGTTGCAAAGCAATGCTGACACCTAACTAATATTGTGTGTTCTAAGGTCCGGACTATCAGAGTGGAGAAACGAGTCAATGATATAGTTAACAGGTTGAACAAAACAAAAGTTGAGAGAACCCCTGATCTGAGAGGTAAGTCTTTTGTTTGTGTGCTCTTCCCTAAATTCCAATAGATAGAGATCATGCATATGAAGTGATATAGCTTTGCCAGTCTTATTAACTTTAAAATCTGTACATTATATGGTTGTTTCATAATGAAGCCGAGAGGGAAGCAGTGAATGCTGCAGAAAGAGCTGAGAGGAAGCAACATCTGAGGGAGAAGGTCAGTTCCTGTTTTGGTCTTTGTCATCTTCTTGATCTGTGAAAAGTCTATATTAATCAGGGTTTGACTCAGATCTCGTTGTTTCTGGTTTTTGCAGAAGAAACGTGAAGAGATAGAGAGGCTGGAGAAGGAGAGGCAAGCAGAGATGAGGAGCTACAAGGGATTGATGGTAACTGATAAAATGACATCTAACAAAGACATTGCTTCAAGCAACAAGTCACTTCAAGAACTCGAAGACGATTTCATGTAAAAGCCATGAAGTAATGAGGAAAAAGCAAAGAAACCTCTGGTGTATGATGTTCTATTAGCCGTAGATTATAATGATGATCGGTTTCATCTCTTTGTTTCAAAAATTCCTAAAACTCTGATTTGGTTCTTAGACTCTTTCTTCCATTGAAATGTTTCAGAGGATTGAATATGAGTTGTGAGAAAAACAGAGTATACAACGCAGGTGAGCCAGTGATCTGTGCGATCATGGTTTACTCTGCCTTGCTGTGTTTGTTGAAAATCATTTTACTACCCTTATATTTTTTACTATTTTACATTTGATCCCAAAATTAATTTACGTAGGTATAACCTCTCGCTTCATATTAATCTTATTAGCTCTGAAAGTCAGTGCACCGTTTTGGGTTTGACTCACATTATTAAATTACCATGATTTTTACCCTCAATAATTCAATACAAATCAATATCTGAAATACATGTTCTTAATTATTCAGATGTTGACAAAATATTCAAATATTCGGTTTAATATATCCACGACTCTAAAACTTTATTTCATAGAATACAATTTGAAATCTACTTAAATCGATCTGCAATCTAAAGTCCCATGATTTGAAATCATTCCAGTGGGTGGCCCCAAAATTAATACCAACGATCAGTAGCCCAACTAATCTGTAGTGGAAATCACAATGAATATAAAAAATATGTGGGTAAAATTCGAAAAAAGGAAAAAGAAGGGGGAAGAAAATGAGAAAGAACAATAATAACATCTCCATTGAGAACTTTAAAAAAGAAAGGAGACACGTGACCGATAATATTTAAAATGAACGGCTGAGATCAACTTAGATCACAGACTCAGAGCCGCTTGATGGGAAAAAACAAAACGTTTGCCAAAATCCGAACTTGCGCCATTCATGTTTTGAAATAGCTAACCCCGACCGTTTAGATTTGTCTCTTTAATCTTCTCTCATTTGATCCCAAAACTTTTTCAATCACTCCATCTCTCTCTCTCTCTCTAATCAGACAGTGAAGTGTGTTTTTCCCACAATCTGAGACTTCTCGTTTGCGATTTGAGTTTAATTGGGACCATTGTGGTCTGTCTAGTTAGAGATCTGATCGCTTCCGTTTCTGAAGCTCGAGTCGGTGAGTTCTCGAACTTCATGGTTAGAGATCTTCAACTAGGTTTGATTAATCGTCGACTCTAGGTTTATTTGGGTACATGATGTCAGTTTCTCAATCTATTGTCTGTGTATTTTTTGCGTTTCGATCTATATACCAATTTGTTGCTGTAATAATTTTTAGCTTCGTGTATCACTTTAGTTCTAATGGTAATATATATAGATGGAGGGGCTAATAACATTGTTTGATAATGTTTTTGGAGTGCATGTTGCAGAGAAGAAAGGCAGCGTATGGGAACTGGAGTTACTATTTTTGTTTTCTCATTGAAGAGATATGGAAAGTGAGTGTGCAACAACAATCTCAACCCCTCCTCTTGATGGGCTTACTGAAGGGAACCCCTCGAAATCGCGTCAAGGGTATGCTTCATGTCCTCTACATGTCACATCTATGCATGCCAACAAGTTTTGTGTTTGTTGTTTCCTTTCTCTTTGTGTGTTGTCTATTTATCACTAGGTTGACATGTTTGGCCTATCTAGAACTTAGTTGCATGACAATCGATATGTGTGTTGATTTGACAGGAGGACTAGTGGTCCTGCAAGACGTTCAACTCGAGGTCAATGGACGGCTGAAGAGGTAAAGATTTATGTTTCCTTCAGCTTTTCTTTTTACAATTTTTTTTTTTGCTAATGGCGTCCGATCCTATTGGTTAATCTGGTTACATGTGCTTGATACACGCAACAAAGTCCACCCTGTGTGTGTTCATTTCCATGATACCATTGATCAGGCTACATGTAATTAGTTGTTTTTTATGCCTAAGTGCATTTTGCTTAGATCATATATGTAAAGTACTAAACCGGAGATACAGAAGAAGTGGCCTTTTGCATATGTGTGGTTCTTAATTCTTTGATCATTTGTTGACCAAGCATATTTTGCAGGATGAGATTTTGAAAAAAGCTGTCCACAATTTTAAAGGAAAAAACTGGAAGAAGATAGGTAAGTGTTTTGACATACTTTTCTGACGTTTTTTTGTCTAATTGGAGATCACATCTTTTTTCTGATCTGCTTTTCTTAACTTCCAGCTGAATATTTCAAGGATCGAACTGATGTACAGTGCCTCCACAGGTGGCAGAAGGTCCTTAATCCTGAACTTATTAAAGGGCCCTGGACAAAGGAGGTGACATAACTATTTCTTCATTACTTTTATATCTGCATCTTTCATACTTATAACTGTTGGTTACTTGGCTTTATGATTCCCAAACACCCCCTATGACTGCTTATTGCTCTCAATTGAAATGTGTTTAGGAAGATGATATGATTGTTCAGTTAATCCAAAAATATGGGCCGAAGAAGTGGTCCACTATTGCTCGGTATTTACCTGGCCGTATTGGAAAGCAATGCAGAGAGAGGTATGCTTATATGGACAGTTCTCTAAAAACAACAGTGTTTTACTAGAACTTGTAAGCTTTTCAATCTCTAGATTTTTGAAAGAGTGTGATTGATATAGGTGGCATAATCATCTCAATCCTGCCATAAACAAGGAAGCTTGGACTCAAGAAGAAGAGCTGGTTCTGATTCGTGCTCATCAAGTATACGGTAATAGATGGGCAGAGTTAACGAAGTTCTTGCCTGGAAGGTACTAATATTTACTGACATCTGGAAATAATCATACATCTTATTCAGTCATAACTCATAAATGTTCCTCTATTTTTTCTACCAATGTATTTTGCTTTGACAGGTCGGACAATGGAATTAAAAATCACTGGCACAGTTCAGTTAAGAAGAAACTCGATTCCTATATGTCGTCTGGCCTTTTGGATCAGTACCAAGCCATGCCTCTAGCTCCTTATGAGAGAAGTTCGACGTTACAATCTATAGATGGTAATGGCTTCGTAAGTGGACAGGCAGAGAAAGAAGTCGAAAACTGTCAGATTTCAAGCATGGCTGGTTCCTCTATGTCTGTAAGGGATTATCAAAATGGATTAATAAACATGGCGCAACACTTTCACCCCTGTGCAAACTCTCACAGGAATGATCGAGCTGCATATCATTCAGATCAGTATTATTATCCGGAATTGGAAGATATCTCAGTCTCCATCTCAGAACTCTCTTATGACATGGAGGACTGTTCACAGTTTCCTGATCATAACGTCTCAAATTCTTCGAGCCAGGATTACCATTTTGATTTTCGGGAGCTGTCGGATACTTCACTTGGGATGGGACATCATATGTCAGAGTTAACGATGCCATACACCAAGGAGAGCACGGAAGCTTCTCTGCGAACTTCAAACTCTACATCAAATATAGATGTGGCTACTTACACCAACACAGCAAACATTTCGAGGTCAGAAACGGACTGTTGCAGGATCCTTTTCCACGATCAAGAGAGTGAAGGGATCAGTGTTTCTAGATCTTCAACTCAAGAGCCAAACGAGGTTGACCAGGCAGACTATCAAGATCCTGTTGTCTGTGCATCAACTTCAGACAACCAGATTTCAGAAGCTACAAAATCTCCTATGCAGAGCTCTTCTTCAAAGTCTATTGCAACAGCTGCCTCAGGCAAAGGAACTCTCCGGCCGTCTCCTTTAATCATATCACCTGATAAGTATTCCAAGACGTCATCTGGATTGATATGTCATCCTTTTGATGCAGAACCAAACTCTGGGACAAATGAAAATGGTGGCTTCATATGCATTGATGATCCATCAAGCTCTACTGGCGCTGATGAAGTGGCTAATAACTCCAATGAAGAAGATCAATCATATCATTTGAATGATTCCAAAAAGTTGGTTCCAGTGAACGACTTTGCTTCTCTAGCAGAAGTGAAGCCACATTCTCTTCTTAAGCATGAGCCAAACACGACAATCGAGCAGCATCATGAAGATATGGGAGCATCATCAAGTCTTTGTTTTCCAAGCCTTGACCTACCTGCTTTCAACGATCCGCTGCACGATTATAGCCCTCTTGGCATACGTAAGCTACTAATGTCCACCATGACGTGCATGAGTCCCCTTCGACTGTGGGAATCTCCCACTGGAAAAAAGACATTGGTTGGTGCAAAGTCAATCCTAAGGAAACGCACACGTGATCTCCTGACACCGCTGTCTGAGAAAAGAAGTGATAAAAAGCTTGAAATTGATATAGCAGCCAGTCTTTCAAAAGATTTTTCACGTCTGGATGTGATGTTTGATGAGAGTGAGATTCGAGAATCAAAGTCTCTTGAAAAACCAGAGCAAACTTGCTTGGAGGTAAATGTCAAGGAAAAAGATGTTGAAAATGTAAGTCTCTTCGTTCCTTTAAAGCACTTGAACACCTGTTGAGTTATTTATTTTATTACAATCTTCATCTGAAACTTGGTTGTGAGTAAGTACTTGCTTAGATTATGAATCTGATAGATCTCATTTCATGGTTATCTGACAGTACATAACGAAATGGGCTGCTTTCTCAAATTAATTTGCTTATGACAAGACATTCCTCATTTCTTTCTATGCAGTATCTTTTTAGCTTAATGTTATGAACACTGAACGGCTAAAATCTTATGCAGGTTGAAAGTTTATCTGGTGTTCTTTCTGAGAACAATACCAACAAGCAAGTATTGTCTCCTCCTGGCCAATCAGTGACCAAAGCAGAGAAGGCACAAGTTTCAACACCAAGAAATCATTTGCAGAGAACTCTCATGCCTACTTGTAACAAAGAACAACATTCTTCTGCAAGTCTTTGTTTCGTCATCAATTCGCCTTCCCGAGCGAGAAACAATGAGCATCATCCTGTTGACAACGAGACCAACAATGAGAATCTCAGCATGTACATAAACCTTTACTATTTTTTTTTGTTTTTCCATACTTGCTTTCAGTTCTTGATACAATGATTATGTTTCTTTTCCGTTCACAGATTCTGTGGAACTCCATTCAGGAGAGGTCTTGAATCTCCTTCAGCCTGGAAATCTCCGTTTTACAGCCCAAGGTTTGATACAGATATAACTATCGAGGTATCCCATAATGCACTAGCTTCCTTCCATTATATATTCAACCTCTTACATTCATAAGTGCATGCAATACCAAATACTTTTAGCCCATATATATATAGGGAACTTGTGCTTGTTTTTTTCCAGGACATGGGCTACATTTTCAGCCCAGTGGAGAGAAGCTACGGGAGCATAGGACTTATGACACAGAGAAATGAGCAAACAAGTGCATTTGCAGCATTCGATGCAATGGAGGTTTCACTTTCAGCAAGTAATTTTGATGATGCAAGGAAGATGAAGGAATTGGATAAAGAGAATACTGAACCTGTACTGGTCAATAAATCACTAATCTCATTCACTCTCATTATTTGAGATTGATTCTATGTTGTAGAAACGAGTAAAAACGTTTTCTTCATTCACTAGTCTTGGGTTTTGACTTGTATATATAGGCGGAGCGTCGAGTGCTGGACTTCAACGATTGCGAGTCTCCCACCAAGTAACAGAAGAAGCCTCATCCTTACCTCTTGAAGGAAATTAGGTAAAGGCCAGAAACTCGATACATAGTATTCAATGCACATACATGAACACGTCTGTGCATCTTGTATAAACAGCCTTGTCCCTGGTTGGATCAAATTCTCTGTTCTTTTTTCTTCTTTTAATGGATCAGCTTGAATCAATTTGTGTAGATACTGTGTATTCAATATATACAATATACATATTTCATAACTGCCTGCAATGAGTATGTAACACACCTGCATAGATAACAGTACTACAAGTCCGTATATTTTGAGGCGATACACGTGCATATGTTAAGTCCATAAGCTAGAACCCTAAAAAGATAGAACCAGAAACTTAATAGTAAAAGAGGCACAAAACTCTCTTTGCCTACTTTATTAATACTGGGATGAAATAACAATAATCATAATAATGACATTCATCTGTCGCTGCCGGGAATGCTGAAAATGAAAACAAAAGCAAAATAAGATTCTTTATTATTAACGTTTAACTGTAGTGGTGGTGTTTAGATGTTTCAAACGGCCTTGGTAACAACAGCATGGATAGCGTCTGCAAGGTGCGGTACAGTCTTGGAGCTCAGACCAGCCATGCTTATCCTCCCGTCGGATGTCATGTAGATGTGATACTCTTTCGTCATGAAGGAGACTTGAGCTGGGTTTAACCCTGTGAATGTGAACATACCGATCTGCTTTATGATGTGAGTCCAGTCTCCAGGCGTGCCTGTCACATGATTTGAGTGTTATCACTTAGCTATTGCATGTCGATTAATTGATGATTATACAATCACATAAGATCTTACCTCGAGCACGTAATGCCTCGAAAAGCTGTTTTCTCATGCTGATGATACGATCAGCCATGGCTTTCAGTTCCTGAGTCCATTCGTTGAACAAGTTCCTGTCACGGAGGATTACAGCAACGATCGATGCACCATGAATCGGAGGATTTGAGTACATTGGCCTTATTACAAGTTTTAGTTGGCTTTCAACTCTGCCTGCAACATCTGCTGATTTGCATACCTACAAATTCCTTTTTGTCAGATTTCGATCAAGAGAGTATCTATAACATCTACACCACCAAAGAGATTCTTAATTAGACTGAATCTTACAATGCTGAGAGCTCCAACTCGTTCTCCATAGAGTCCCATGTTCTTTGCATAACTCTGAGCAACGAGGCATTCTCCTCCATCAGCAACAAACATCCTAATTGGTTTCGCATCTGTATCCAGACTTCCACTTGCAAAGCCCTGCAACGAGAAAAGAGATAAGAAAATATAGAAGACAAGTATTGACCATTTACTGAGAGCATAAATTGTTTAAACTTTAAACACCATCTGGTCTTATACAAAAGGATGGTGTACCTGATAAGCACTATCAAAGAATGGCATCAATCCTTTGGAACGCATCAACTTCCTGATTTGCTCCCACTGTTCAAGGGTTGGATCAACACCAGTTGGGTTATGAGCACAGGCATGGAGAAGCACTATAGAACCCTGTGGGGCAGCACCAAGGTCTTCTAATAAACCTGTGAACAGAAAAAAAAAAAAAAAAAAAAGGGTTACGGTTGACCAGTTACAACAACTAATCAACAACTTTGAAAAAATTATGAGATACAATATCAAAGTACAAAACTCAGCAGCATTTTAAAAGCCATTCTCACCTTGAAAATTCAAGCCACGTGTTGATGGATCGTAGTATCGGTAAGTTTTCACTGACAGTCCAGCCAGTGTGAAAATTTTCGGATGGTTTCCCCATGTTGGCTGAGGAATATAAATTGTTTTCTGGAAGAAGAAATAAGAAGACCTCAAATTTACATGAATGTTCATTAGGGCGAAGAAATTCAATAAGACATGAAAAATAGAATTGAGCATATATACCTGATGATAATGCCTGGCCAAAAACTCCCCTCCAACTCTCAGGGAACCAGTACCAGACAAACACTCCACGGTTGTAACACGATTCTCCCGAATAGCAGGACTAGGTCATCCATGAAAAGACCAATCAGAGAGAATTGTCAAAAACAACTGAAAAGATTAAAGGATAATCACACGGCATTGTACCTGTCAGCGCCTAGTATGAGCTTAGCGCTTAACTTGTTGAACTCACCCAATCCAACAATGGGAAGATACTCCTTGATTCGTGACCTACATATTAATCACACAACAAAACGACTCAACGTCATCATCAAGAACGCAATGATAAGGTTGTAATATAACCAAAACTAAATCCAGAGGAAAGAAGAGAGGTAAAACCTGTCATTGATAAGCTGCTGCTCAGCTTTCCTCACAACATTAAGAACCAAAGGTTTCCCCTCCTACAACACATTAACACCATATGAATGAACCAAATGTAGTTCCCTTCCAACAACACATTAGAGGAAAGAGCAGAGACAAGCTTCGTTAATCATTACCTCAGTTCGGTAAGCACCAACTCCCAGATTCAGCTTAATTGGGCTAGGGTCTTTGTTATATGCAACAGTCACCTGATTATTTTGTTCAAATCAAGTATCAGAACATATATATATCTAAGAGCTGATAATACATCAGTTTATATAACCTGTTTCTGAATTTTCAATTATTATCAGTGAGAATAAGAGTAATTAAGAAAATTCTATCAGTTCTACGCATTAACCGAGCCAGAATCATAAGAACCAACATCAAATCTTCTCCAATTCAATCTCTATCTATCGCGAGATCGCACTAATCTATACCCGATCCACCAAAATCTAGAAACATCAAATGCGTAACACACACATATCCAAAATCATCGTCCAATATACACGCAAAGACATAGAAGGAGAAGGTACCCCAAGAATAGGATCCTCGGGAGCTTGAACAAGATGAGCAAAAACAGAACCGCCTGTGGCTCCTGATGTAGGCGAGGCGAAAACTGAGCTCACACGATCCGCATCTGTCCCGGCGGTGAGATGACGGAGCAGTGCACCGATCCTGCGATCGCTTGGCGACGACGAAGAGGAGAACTCGTTAGTTTTCATTTTTGTTTAGCTTTGTGTGTGTAGCGAATACGAAGTAGCCTCGTTCCCTTATAATAACGACTTTTCATATATATTTTTTTTTCTTTACGCAATCCAAATTTGTCAGATGCCACGTAGGCTTTAGCATAAAGTTGCGTGCCCGCGTTACGTTTTGATATTGATAAGAGACCATCAAGATAATACATTTTAAAAAAAAAAAGTCTTTATAAGATTATCCTTAAAACCCGGTAAGATAAAAATAAATAAATACTCCAAATATAGGTTTAAATTCGAATTTTAAAAGTGATAGAAAATATTAATCAAGTAAAAACCATTAAACGTTGGAATTGCTCATTGTTTTAGCTTGTGCTCTGTAGAAGAAAAATGTTTTCCAGGATGAATATTTGATTTTGATATTTTTAAATATGTATGATGACAAAAAAGTTCCTATTTGGGTGAATAGATGAAGCTTGCTTTCATTAGAATTTACATGGGAATTCTCTTATTAAAGAATAAAATAAAATGTGTTAGTATTATATAAGTTGATAGCTCAAATCTCTTATGACTTAGATCTTGATATTAGATGATTGTGGTGTATTTAAATTTGGAGGATATATGGAACCGTTTCGCTAATGCCATAAACAAAAATACAAATTTAACGCTATTATTAAACACGATCAGTATACACAGCTGGATAAAACATTTGTTTTGGTTTCAAATTTTATAGAGTTAATTTACATAAGTTGCATGGTCTTAAATTATATTAAAATTATGAAAATTAAACTCAAAAATGTTTATATATCTCTAAATCTAGTTCTGTCGTTAAGTTCAAGAAAAAAAAACTAAGGCACCTGTTTAAGCACGCAATATTGTTTAAGAGCATTTCCAACCATAGTTTTTAGTAAATATCTAAATAATTACAGAAAAGAAAAAATTAACAAAAGTTTTTCAAATTATATCTTCTAGAAACTTTTTGTATATTATAATGATACATGTCAATATATGACTAGTTTAACTTTATTTTAAACATTAAAATTTAATTACATAATTAAAATTTATTAAAATATTAGTTTTATTTGGTTAGTAATCCCATCATAAATTCTAAAGTGTTGGAGGTGATCTAGAAGTAATCGAAGTTGTTTCATATTTTCTTGTATAGATGGATAGTACAATGCACCGTCTTCAGTTTAGGTGCAAGGACGAATCCATAAGTAAATCGTAGTGGGGTTTAAATATATGATATCGATTGCTACGCCTACGTACAATAACAAGATTTTTTTTTAAAAAGTTAACCCAATAATAATTTCTTCTTTTACATTAGAAGTTTAAAACTAGAATGTTACTAGACGTATATATGTGCACCCATTCAGCTTCTCTTGCATCCATCCATGGTTAGGTGTTGATGGTCCACTACTTTTGAAATTTATGTCTTTCTCATAATATGGGAGTGGCTTGGATTTGGCATAGAATGTTGATAATTTTTTACTATCTTAATGATAACGAAGATCCAATATTCTAATCCATTGGATTATCGATTGCTTCACTGAGTTCCTTGCAATTTGCTGGCTTTGAGAATTCATAGTCTTTGTTTTTATAGTGAGAGTTTTTATAGCATACTTAGTTTTATAAGTAGAATCTTTCAACTTTGCATTTCTTGACGCAAACTCAACATAGATGTAGATCAACTCAAAAACTTTGTCGATTTTAGTTTTCCACCGAAGATAAATATGGATCGTTAGATTTGGAAATTATTTTGATCATAAGAAGAAGAGAACACCTTAAAATAATTTTAAAAAGATTTTGTCACAAAAATAATTTTTAAAAAGAAAAAGTGTAAGTATATAATTATAATTTTTGAGTTAATTAATTTAAATTTAAGGTTTAGAATTATTGGATGTGGTTTTGGAGATAAAATTTAAAATTATTAAAATAAAAATAACTAAAATAGTCATTTGTATTGAAAACTATTTTTATGACAAAATGTTTTAGTCATTTTTATTGAAAACTATTTTTATAACAAAACGGTAAAAGTAATTATTTAAGAGAATTGTCATAAAGAAAAAACCATAAATGTTGAAAATGATATCCAAGTTAATTGCTTACACGACAAAAGCAAATGTTGGATGTTTGTGATGTAATATTGCAAGTTTGCAACGGTACATATCATGGCGTGTTTAAGCTGTAAGCATGTAACTCCCTTGAGCTTTAATTAAGCGCCTCTAAACATCCTCCTTCCTTATTTCACCTTCACAATATTCGAGTTTCTATATATTATCACCACTTACAAGGTAACAATTATTTAATATAATTTTCTATACAAACAAATTCTAATACTAGTAGTTTATTTCAAATAAAATCAATTAGAAATCGGAAATATAGGATTACCCTTGGTAAAACTAAAATGTTACTATGTAAGTCAATAAATATCTGACTTGGCCAGTTACGTTTTAGCTTTATCAAGTGATGTTTGCGTGTGTTCTTATTCCAGCAACAATGATGCGCTGGATCGTGTGGCTCTCACCAAATGCCTTTTGTGTTCAACCCAGTTCCTAGGTATAAAAAACAAGGGATTCACATAGGCTAGCATATTCTAAAAATATATTAACAACTTTTTTTAGAAATATCACAAAATAATTTGTGAGTCATTTAGCTTTGAAATCAGTTGTTGGACAAATTTATACTATTTAGTTTACCACATCTTTTATTAAATTTTCAAAAAGTACTATTTATCAAAAAAAAACTATTTAGGAAAAAATCTCTTTTTCGCATTCTAGAGTTTTCTCCAAACTCATTGGTTTTTAGCATTAATTTATGATTTCATACAGTGAGAAATACATTTGTGAATAAAGTATCCATATTGAGATTAAATAATAACTCTCATGAATAATACTCAATTAATTTGGCTAAAATATTTTAAGTATCATATCAAATATATAATTAGCCAGATTGAGTAGCATATCAGATAATAACTAGCCAGATTGAGTATTATACATGATAGTTTATAAAATATTATCAGAATATCATAACAAATAATCTAATAACTTATAAATAATATTAAAGGCAAATTTATTTTTCTATTGACTATAGTTTACAAATTACAAATGATATATCTTATAGGTGTTCTACTTAATGATATGTGTTGTCTTGTTTTCTGAAGTATTACTAACTAAGACATAATTCATCAGTGGATGATTTGTCTATAGCGGCATCATATATAGAATTTTGGATAGTCTGGTCAAAGCTTGGAATTAGGAAATCTCGTTCTTTTCTTTTAATTTGCCTGTTTTGCTTTGTATACAGTTTATGTATAAATTTAATTAATTTTTTAAGTCAGTGGGCCATTTTAATTGCATTGACAAACAGTGTATTGCACGTTTTGCAAACAGTAACGTGTCCTAAGAAATTTATAGAAGTGCAATTACATATATAAGTATATAACAATACGTATTTGACGTATATACACCTAAAACGACAGAAAAAAATAGAAACATTTATTCCTGCAAATAAACTTTGCCGTCATTGATATATATAGTCTACTCTTAATAAGATTTTTAATAACATTTATATTGTTATCCGTCGTTGTTTGTATGACTTGCAAATAACCGGCTGATTCTTAATTATTTGTTTTTCTGTTCGTTTAACCTGAATATTCAGAATCTAGGTTACTAGCCACCCTTGACATTCTTTGAATCATAGCTACCAATCTTAATTTAGATGCATGGACATATTTTATATATATGGCCAAAGTTGGGATTTAAAACAATTTTGGAGAATTATGAATTACGAAGAAAAATTAAACACACGTTGTGATGTAGAGATGTTTATACGTAAAACCTATATACAGAAATTTTAATATTTTTTTACAGAAATGTTAATTAATCAATGTCGTCTAAGGTGAATTAATTTTATACTTACATACCACTGAAGTTGCGGTAAGAAAATAGATACATAAATTAAAAATGTTGCAATGAACTAAAAACATATAACTCGATCAATTCTTTTTACATTGTCTAGTATTATAGACTTTTTTAGGTAAGTAGTATTAAAAATATAGGACACACATAAAACACAAACGAGTATTCCCATGTTTTTGTGGAAATCTGGTGTTAATTGATATCATTGTGGCTTGAGGGTTTACGTTGCCACCATAATTAGGACCTAGTAATATCATCATTAGTTAGAAAATGACATATTCGTACGTAGCGAACACACACATATGCATGCATTATCATTGTGAGTTTAAATAAAAATATACTAGCCATTAGCGAAATTAGAGAAAAGCTGAGGTTAGATTTTACGTGGTCCATGAAAGCTAAAACTCGAACATCGAATGAACACACTATAACATCCTCTGATTTGGTTTCGCATACAATATATGCTCGCTCCTCGATCATGTTAAATTTGCGTGGCTTATATTAGTTGCCACGATATATTAATAACCCCTCAAAGCTTCCTCTTTTTCTTTCGTTTTCAAAATATTACTTGTTTCTTACATTTTAAATGAAAAATATTACATCTGTCCGAATCCATCAGGAATAATTTCATTGGTTAAGTGAAATACTATATATTGATGTTCTATTATTTGTTTGCTTATGTTTTTATGTTTACGTGTTTATGTGTTTGTTCTTTTTTTATGAAACTACAATCTTTAATATTCAATCCATCAAAAACTATTTTGTAGATATTCAACCAAAAGTCAAATACAAACGAAATTAATCCAAAACTATATGAAATAGAGGCTTTATTGATGAGATTATATGGATCCAAAACTATATGGTAAGTGATTTGAATGTCGTGAAGGAGCTAACCACATCTCAACATAGTGAACCGTACGCAAGTGTATATATATATATCTGCGTGCATAAAACTACTAGTTAGCTCGAATGCTTATAAGGAATTTTAATGGCCCACAGAGAATGCGTGTATATAATTAAACACGAACAGCCAATATCTGAATAGTCTCTTATATGGCCCACGATGCAAATCAACAGTCAATATTACCACACTTTACTTGATTAATGAGCTTTTTAATTAAAATCTGCTCCATGGTATCTGACTCTCTGGCGTTCACCGTAAGCTGAAGAACTCTTATCGCCACACCTACCGTTTTTTTAATTAAGAGATTTCGGATCTTCAATATATATAATCGTTTTAGATTTAATATAAATAATTGACAATACATGTGAATACGAACGTCATCAGTATACATATATCAAACCTAATTTTTTGGCTAATCGGTATTAAGTGAGCCATCTTCACAGAATGCATATACTATTTATTTATCTTCAGATTAGCTATGGATCGTTGTTAATAGATGTTTATCATGTATTACTAATCAATGTTTCTAACAGATAACTTATAATATATATGTATACATATGTATATATATTGGCTTACAAGGCCAAGGGATTGTGTTTAGTGTTTTGTAAATGAAGAACAAATCAACAACTCGAAAGATGTTAAAAAAACTTGAAGGAATTGTAAGATACAAGGGTGATACACAGATCCATGAAAGTGAGTATTATATATATATGTATGTGGAGATAGAGATGATGATGATGTTGGGGTGTGTGTAAGAAGTAAAAATCCAAGAGTTAAAAAGGGGAGATAGAGAGAGAGGAGAGAGAAGGTTTGATGTGGTTGTCGAGATGCTAACAGAGAGGCACATGCAAAGCTTAAATGATGGTATCACTGGTGGCCAAAGCATCTCCTTAAAGCTGTCCTTTTTCATCTAAGTTCTCTTTTTTTTTATATATATATTTCTCTTTTCTCTCTCTCTCTATATACATACATGTAAGCTAAGTGCTTGTGGTTATAGCTTTTTCAATATATACCAACTTGTGTATATAATCTTACTAATGTGCAGTTGTACGTGCACGTATGCAAAACCTAAAAAGTGTATCAATTATAAATATACTAAATCTCCTTTCTCTAGTTACAACTACGTCTAAGGATAAGTATATGAATCTTGATTTAGTTTATACGGTCTAGATAAAATGTTTGGTTGGTTCAAGATAGGTTCCTCGCGTTACTATCCCCACCAAAAGGAACATCGCGAATATGTGCTCAATTCTTTTTTCCACAAAGTTTTGTAATTACATTTTGAATATTAGCTATAAACCTTTTTTTAGCACTATGTAAACTTTATTAACCTTAGAGGGCCATACTATATATGTAATTAATCTGCAGTTTTTTATAATTAAAAAGTAAATGTTACATCTAAATTTTCAAAATGGACCACTAAGACGTTTTAGGTATATATACATCACAATGTGACAAACCATAATTAACTGCGTCAAACAAGAAGTTTTGATCTTATGTTTCTGATATATATCTCTCAGTGGGAATAAAAAAGGAGATTAATGTAATAATGTTTTCCTCCATATAGACTAAAGTAACAAACCTAAATTTCTATGGAAATAACAAATATTCAAAGCCGACAAAAACTAGGAAAGAAATAAGAATCCAATTTACCGAAGAAAGAATATTATAAAAATACAGTATATCAAGGAGAGAGAAATGTGCTATAAAGGATAAAGCCCCACTAAAGTCTGAAGCTATCACGCATCTTAATGTATAATATATATTATTTTCTAAGAGGTAATACATAAATCCTATACAGTATTTTATTTTTCACCAAGATTAGTATTAATAAACATTTGTAAAAATGTTTAACACAACTTGATGATACTCGAGTCACCTCTAAATATATACGTGTGTGTGTGCTATTCCGTGAAAATTTAAACAAAAAAACGTATTAGCTGTCTAACAGTTAAATCCAAATCTATATTATACCTACGGATTTGATATACAAATACAGAGTCAACGACTTAACATCAAACTAATTGATGTATACATCAAATATGCAAAGGTTAAAGAAAAACAAAGTTGGATTTTTTTATATTTTTTTGTTAAACCTTGCTTACATCATAGGGTATCCCATTAGGTTGGTGTACCATGTGATACCACCGAAAAAACAGAAATCAATTAAAAATACATCTATGTACTTACAAATTCATAGATAGTAATGAAAGATTAATACATCTTTATTTACAAAAACCTGGTTTACGTGAACCAAATCATTCTGATTTTTACTGTGGTAAATTTTTGAAATGGGGAAAAAAAGGATGTTAGTTAGGGTTAATAATCTTATCATTTATTGAGGAAATGGGCTCTATCTAGGGTAACATCACCTACCCATACAATATTATCATGCTTTTAGGGCTTTTATTTTTTCTCTTTGGTCCCACAATCTCTCCACTCTCACTACTCCTACGTGCACACACGCTCCAATCTCCACCCTCCTCCGTGCCGACGCTCCCTCTCCGATCCGCGCCACGGCCGAAACGTGCCCACACGAGAAAAAGAAAGTCCCGTGATAACCACGCGCCTAGGGTTTTCTTTTTTTCGGACACAACAAATGGGTTGTGATAAGAACCGCAGATTACGGCCACGTGGAGGCCTATCTTTGGTACCTTGTGCCCCATCCTATCACACTGAAACGTCAATATATAATTTTTCAACGTAAATAAAATGGGTTTCCTTATATAAAGAAAAAAAAATGAAATCTTGTGAAAATAAATTATTTTATCTTGTTGTTTAATTTTCGGATACCTATTACCCTAATAAAAAGCTCTCTGCATTAATGCTGAGATATTTTCTCTAAAATAATAAATATTGCATAAATAGAAATATATCTTTTTAACTTTTGACCTATACAGATACATATACGTGTAAACAATATATAGAAAGGTACTCGTGTAATTGGAAATAGGCAGACCAGATGGTGACATGGCAGTGTCATGTTCCACAGATGAGTTGTTTTTATTTTTTCAATATAAATTAATTTTTATAGCAATAAAGTATTAATTTTATTAAATAAAAACACTGGTTTCGACGCAATAAAACCCTCATTTCAAGGATAAGAAGGCTTCGGTTTCTCTCTCTCTTCATTTTTCTCAACAGTCTCTCTCTATAAGCCAAAGAAAATAAAAGTCCCCCTTTCTCTCTCTCTCTCTCTCACAGGAAACGTCGTCTTAGGGTTTCAAGAAAACTCGCAGTCAAATTCTACTCGTCTCCCGAAGAATCAATCATCGGAACTTGTCTAATCTTCTTATCGTCAAGCTTCTCAATCTCCCGATACGGTTTTCTTCTCTTGCCGCTTGAGATCGAGCTCGAATCTCGCATCCCTTTTAATCTCTGGTTCGGATTATCTTCAGGTACGTGTTTCCGACATGAATCTCTGATCTGTTTTGATTTTTAGGGTTTAGGACATGGCTAGATCTTGTCGGAAGAGATTTTTAGCTTGACTTGTAGCTGACTTCGTGTTTTCGCTTTTTTTTTTCTTTCGCGAGGGCTCTTCAC
This sequence comes from Moricandia moricandioides, assembly GCA_905132885.1. Taxonomy (NCBI): domain Eukaryota; kingdom Viridiplantae; phylum Streptophyta; class Magnoliopsida; order Brassicales; family Brassicaceae; genus Moricandia; species Moricandia moricandioides. Next base: position 47,481 of record CAJHQQ010001919.1, read on the forward strand.
TGTTCATTTATACGTCTCTTCGATGTTCTTACCTTTTTTTTTGGTTTTTTTTTGTTTCTTCACGGACTATTCACGTGCGGGTAGATCTGACCCGTATTAATTGGTGGGTCTTTTTCGTTTATCTTTGTTAATCTCATGCGGTTAATTTTAAGTGTCTTGTTATCTGTTAATTGGCTTCTAAATAATTTTGATTTAAAACCCTAATTTACTCAGATTATTAATCTTTACGTTTCTAGGAGTTTTTGTAAATTATATTGTAACGGGTCAGTTCTAAAGTTTTTTTCTGGTCATGTAGACAAAAGTTACAGCTTTGGTTGTTCCCGTGTCTGAAAACCCTAGTTTTTAGGTCAGTGTTTAAATATAGGTAAGTGTTGAATTTAAACTGTTAAAATGTCTATAATTCAGTGTATGTAGTGAAGCATTTCGTTCTTGATTTTATGTAGAATTTCGAGTTCAAAGTTTTTAATTTTCATGGAACTGTAAGAGTTAAATGGATGGTTGTTATGAATGTTATTTTATGTGCATATTCATGGAATAAGCTTGAACATTATGGTTATATGTAAGCATTAATTAATTTATATGTAGTTATATTTGGTGTCATATATATGGAACATTACGATTTTGGCGTTGGATGGATCTCTTTGCATGATCAAGGACAATTATAAAGTGTGATTTGTTGCTTAAATCTTTCTCATTTGTGAAGCTAAGAAATATTATCGTGTGTAACAGCTCTAGCTAGGTGCGTAGAGAGAGTATAATGGTGGAAGTTAATCATCACTAAAGGCATATAATTAAATCTCCCTCAAGCAAATCAATGGGTTCCTCCATTAAGATCAACTCGATATCTATAGATCTCGCAGGCGCTGCCAACGAGATTAATATGGTAAAATGTGATCATTTCTCCATACGGTGAGTCTACTATATATAAATCGATCTTGTGTTATCAACCTTCCTTGTTTAGAGTGTATTCATATTTTTCAATTACTTTGATAAACATAATAATCTATATATAACAGTAAGGTACAAGATGGGATCACTTTCAAAATGCATATATAATAGTAAGGTACAAGATATAATGACATGAATATAATGAGTTTTCTTATAATCTTATGCAGTGGATACGTAGCTGAAAGGCGTGAGAGAGACGATAGTAAATGTTGGTCATTTTCAGAAGGGAGTGTTAGTTTGGGGAACCAAGAAAGCTATCCCCTTCCTTCTTTAACAGTTCCAAAGTATAGATGGTGGCGTTGTATGAGCTGCATCAGAGATATCGATGCTGATGGGACAAAAGGTATATATATATATAGTTAAACTCATTTCCAATATTGTATATAGACTAGCTAGAGAGAAAGGCTGCTTGAACTTATGCATGTAAATGTTTGCTTTAAGATTTAGAAGTGCATGCAAACTCAACAAGTATAAGCGGGGAAAAGCCAGATGGAATCTCTTCAGTTATCCCTAGTCAAAGCAAAGTGAACTCACTAGTTGTTACTGATGAGGAGAAAGAAAGGGAAGATGATATTGCAGGTATGCATCTTCTTGTTTTACTTTTATAACTTTAAAGCAACCTTAATCATTTCGTATTATCATATTTTGTAGGTGTGGAGAATGAGAAGGTACACTGTGAAAGATCTCAGAAGGATGATCAGACAGGTAATATAGTTTTCTCTTGTCTGTGCAGATGAAAAAAAAAAACTAATATGTGAAGCTCAAACAATCACAGATACTACGTTTGTCAACAAAGTTCATCCTCCAGCTAAGGATGCTTCTACTGTCCGGAGCAAGATCAGAAAGCTCTCGATTCAAGAGAAAGTAGGCAACAAAAGATCTAAAGTACGCAAATCATCAACGGATACTAGCAGCTGGAAAGAGAAGCAAAACGTGACAACTTTTGCGTCATCAGAGATAGCTGGTGTGGTTGAGGATACGCCTCCCAAGGCAATCAAGAATCATAAAGACAGTAGCGTCGACAATGTGTCATCAGAGGGTATAAATATTGGCTTTCAGCGTAGGAAAACTCGCAAGGTTCGTCTTCTCAGCGAGTTGATTGTTGATCCCCAGACCAAAGGTAATCGTGGTAGTAACAATATCAGACAAGAAGAGTCTTGTTCGAAGTCTAGAGGTAGGAAAAGAAAGGTACCACCTGAAAACAACTATGCCAGCCGGAAACTAAGCACAGTCGGCGCAACTTCTGAAAATGCCTCCAAAAGTTGTGACTCTGATCAAAGTGAATCAACTGATAGTGGTTTTGACAGAGATCTTATTAAGGGTAAGAAGAAGAACAGAAGATTCCAGGTTGTTGACGAGTTTGTACCATCACTTCCTTCTCAAGAGGGAGGCCATGAGAATGATGCAGGTCCTAGTAAGAGTGCTTTATCAACTCATAGAACAGAGAAGAAGCTCAGGAAGAAGAAAAGCAAGCCTGTAATGGATAAAGAGAAGAGTGGCCTGATCAGTTTCAGTTCCGGTCCTTCCATAAAAGCAAGCTCCCAATCTACTAGAGATTTATTGAATGAAGAAAGGGTTGGTACTTCACTTGACGACCGTTTGGCTGCAGAAGGGTATTTTAGAAAACCTACCCCTCAGGTTAATGATAGGCCGGTCACTTCTTTGCATATGCCAGAGAATGCACATGTGAGGCCAAGAGATGCAGAAGCAAACTGTCTTCAAGAGTTTGGTTCCTCTTCTAAGTCCAGCACAGGTGGATGGCTGAGAACTGGAGTGGATGCTGTTAACTTTGGCCTTAACGACAACAACAATACAGATAAAGGCTTTGCAGATCTATCTTCTGTGCTGCAAAAGGTAAGGGCGTTGTTCTTACATGACTTTTAGCTAAAGGTCTATATTGTTGTGTATCCTAAACTAGTGTGGTTCAGTTATTGGAACAAGATAATAACGGAATCGCTTTACATGGCAGGATGCTTCTGGTGCAGACAGAAAGGGGAAGACAATTATGGTCCAAGAACATCAAGGAGCACACGGAAGCCAAAGCCAAGATAGAAACGAGAATACACCTGAAGAGCAAAACGATGATATCACCTTGGAGATAGCCGAGCTCATGGCTAAAAACCAATACGAGAGGTGTCTTCCAGACAAAGAAGATGACGTTAGCAACAAGCAGCCACCACAAGAAGAGACAGCACACAGATCCAAGAACGCTCTACTGATTGATCTTAATGAAACCTATGATAATGAGACCTCACTGGAGGATAACAACACATCAAGACCGCAGCAGAAACCTCTAGACTTCTTCCCATTAAGACAGCCTTATGTGCCTTCTCCGTTTGGGATCTTTCCTCCTACTCAAGAAAACCGATCTAACTCCATCCGGTTTTCTGGTCACAACAACTGCCAGTGGCTTGGGAATGTTCCAACTATGGCTAACCAGCACCCATCTTCGTCCTCATATCGACTATTACGTGGGTGTAACACATGCTACCAGAGTGTTCCACATCAGTACAGAGAAGCAGCTTCTCATGCTTCTCATCCAAGCTGGCCACCTTCCATGGTGAGACCACAGTGTCATCCTACACCAGTTTCTTTCAACATGGACCAATCAACGAGGCTTGGTTCCAGCAATAACAATACATGGAACCTCAACTTTGTTGCTGCCAATGGGAAGCAAAAATGTGGGCCTAATCCTAATCCTAATCCAGAGTTCTCATTTGGCTGCAAACGTGATGGTAATAGATCAATGGACGCCTATTCTAGCGAGAGCTCTATACCTGCACTGAATCTGCTCAGTCTTATGGATCCAAGGTTGAGATCAAACGCTGCTTCTGACCACCATGGGAACACTCACTTTACTAGAAGACATTTTCCACCGGTTAACCAGTCCAAGGAACGTATTGAAACAGGGGACTCTAGTAAGATAGCTTACACAACTAAGCAGTCTCCTTTCAACTTTTACAGCAACGGATTCGCACCTGAGGCTGCCCGCAAAAGTTTCCCTATCGGTCCACCACTTGGTACGTCTTCGTTTTCATTCCAAAACGCACAAACTCCATGGAGTCGTCATCAGCAAGAGAAGACAACCAAGAGCAAAGACACGGTTAGGCCAGTGTTTCCTAGCAGCAACGACCAAGGGAGATTCCAACTTCTAAGAGCATCTAATTCCATGAAGCTCCCTTTGAAAGAAATGAACCAAAAGAGGAAAGCAGAGAGCTCCGGCAATGCCTCCGCGTGGCCTCCTAAGAACAGCTCTGGGGCTGGTGTGTGCAGCGTGAATAGAAACCCTGCTGATTTCACCATTCCTGAACCTGGCAATGTATACATGTTAACGAGTGAAAGTCTCAAGGTCAGGAAACGCGCACCATACAAGACAAAAGCAAGTTTGTGTAAGGAGGACGCAATGAAGCAGACTAAGAAGCCAACTGGTCCAGTTACAGAAAATGCTTAAAGATAGTACAGATGTGGAAGAGATCTCTTCAGGTAAGTTACTACAGATTGCACCTTAGTCTGCGTTTTATTAGTTTAGAACTGAGTTTTATTAAAGTTTAGTTACTAGAACAGAGTTTAATCAGTCTCTTTCTCAGTTTCTAACAGAACAGGTGTTTACTTAATGTGAAGCAGATACTGAGAGGAAGGAGGGATGCAAAGAGACACAAGTCCTGTTGAAATTTAATAATAAGTCAGAAAAGAAAGAGTAAAGCGAATCTTCTCAGTTCATCCTGTTCTTGAATTTTTACACATCTCTTTTTCCTTGTGCTTGGTAACACTCATCGTGTGTATATTCCTTAAATTACTGTACTACCCCTAGTAGGCCTTGTTTTCGCTTTTTAAGAAAAAAAATCTTTCGGAAGATATTTTTGCTACGCACTTTTATTTATACAGTCATATTTATACCAGTTGCATTATTCTTTTTCGGTCTGAATGTTACCGTTAGAACCGGTATGAATTGTCTTTTTACAGTGTCAGCTTTTTATCAACGTCACAGGAAAACCTAACAAGTTTTCACTTATCTAAAAAAAGCTTAAGCAAGCTAATTTTAAATCTCCATATTAATTTATGTATGCAGAGTAATTGTGAATTAACTAGAGGTAGGTGGTGGTCTTGTGGTTACTGAGAGTATTCAACGTCACTAGTATAAGTTTATTTGGAAGATGTAATTCACGCCTTAATTATGATGGTATTATCGAGAGTGTGTTATGGATAATGGGTTAGATTATAAACTAAAATTTGGAGCTTCTAAAGTTTACCAAGGAACAATCTTCAATTAAAGTGCCAAGATTGGTTGAACAATATGCGAAAATAAATAAAAAATATGCCAGATTTACAAACCCTAAAAGTACCAAAAAATTGGTAAAATGTAGGAATTATTTGTTGTGTTACTCAAAGAAGTTTTGATTTTCTTAGGAATACATTGAAATAATTTAGGTTTGTTGGCTCCATTTGGATGAGGATGGAAGGTGGAGTGGCGGGTAGTAAGAAATAAGTGGAGTATGGTTTTAAAGCAATAGTGAGGAGAAGGTAAAGACGGTTTCATCAAATGTAACATGACAAGAAAGGAAAGGTGCACAGAAAAATTCTAAATTTAAGCAATGATATATATATATACACTGTTGTTGGTGGATCGCAAAGCTAATCTGTGAGCGATAGTAATAAGAAGATTGAGATGTCCTAAGAGGCTAAAAAAAGAACTAGAAATTACTTCCTACAATCTAAAGATCTCTTGGTCAAGAATTATAAACTATGGAAATTATTGTAGGTTGTAATTTCAAACTATACAACTAATGGATGTTGTGGTGTGTAATATATGAAAAAAGAAACAATGAATGGGTCTACATAGTGAAAAGGCGGAAGTTGACAAAATGTACCAAGGAAATCATATAGTGTTCTTCTTTCTTCTTCTTTTTTTCTTGAGAAAGAAGTGCTTGGTTTTAAAGAGTATATATAATTAGTTAAAACTCAAAATATATAAGATTGATGATAGTTAATCTAATCACTGTAAATTATGTACACTATATATAGTAACGTGAATAACATCTATAACTATTGGATGTACATGTACTAGAGTATGATGTAATTTCAAGACTGATAAAATTAAGAATTTGGCGAGGGTTATAGACTTACAAGTACTTAACATTGGTGATTGCTTATCCAGAAACTGTTAAATAGTACTAGAATGATTAATTCAATATATATAGCTTAGTTGGTTAGACTCCAGAGTATTGGTACCATCATTAACTCATTGTAAGAGGCAAACAAACCCTCTTTAAGTCATGAGACAGATTTAAACCCTAGAACATAAAATCAAATTAGATTCTCTAAACAAACACCAATTATTAGTCGGATAAAAGCATAGGATGAATTTGCTAGATAAAATTTTCAGTTTATTTTTGAATTATGTTTTCAGATAATTAAACCGATATTTTATGTCAATTTGGGAACTTTCGATAAAAATAATACTTATAGACGAAATTTAAATTAATTTAGTAAAACCGTTTCATATATAGTTTTGTCTATTTGCTCAAAAAATCATCATATATATAGTTTCATCATCTGTAAAGTTTTTTTAGAAAAATGCAAAGAGTCTTACGTCCATTGGCTTTTATATGTTTTGATGTCTAGACTTTGACGTTTAAAGTTCTTAACATTTGTGTGAAAAAATAAGTACGTTTTGAATATGTGATGATTTTAATTTCTTCTGCACCACTTCATTGACCGGTATAAGTATAACTAACCGCAACCCAGATTATTGCGCAAAAAAAGCATTAGGTATTATTGGTATGATAGATACCTCGTTATTCCTTGTCATGATTCTAGCGATATTAGTAGATCATGATTTTCTTATATCTTGAAAATAACGCTAGATTATTTACATTATATAATAACCTGAATAACATCAATAAAATAATGGAGGTATATATTACATCCTGGTTAATTTGTAGGTTTGGAATATGTATTAGCTAACACGTACACAGTTTTTTCATAAGTAACACGTACACTGTTGGTGTATGTCACTTCCTGATTAAAACAATGCAGGTGGGCGTCTTACGTATGTCAGATGTTAATTTTTATTGAACAATAAATACGTTCGTTTACACCAATCTGAGATCAGAAGTAGTGATTTCTTTGGACCTATATATATTTATATTTGATTCGTATCATTTGATAATTGATTAAAGAGTTGTAAGACTTGCAATATCAAAACAATATATTATATAACGTTTTAGTATATATGTTAATTATATAGTATAGTATTAGAATTGCTATATATATATATATAATATATGACATGACCTGGACATGCTAGGTCTATGTGGACTTGTCTCACAGCTAAACAGAGAAACCACCACATGTTAGGATGTTAATGCCAATAGTTAGTCGGAAAGTGACCAATCTAAGAAGAGGCAAAAACTCATGAGTTTTCTTATTTCTAAATTAAGTAAAATCTCTTTCATTATAAGATGAAGCTTCATCAGACCAGAATCATATAGTTACTTGAACCTGAGAAGCTATGATTTAAAAATAAAGATAGATGTTTGAAATCACCATTCGCATGTTACCAATCAGATTCACCATCCATCTATACTGTACATACTTGAAAAAATGTATAAAGGTTACGTACCAAATTACCCACCAACACCAAGGCAAGTAACATAGTAGCTTTTTAACTCTTCATTTCTTTAACAACGTTTCAACACTATCATCAATAAAATTATTTAGGCAGAACGAGAGTATAATATATGAAAAAAAGACGTATATGAGACTCATGATATATACAAATAGATAGAGGAGACAGTCACAGAGGCGAAGGCCCACTTTCTTTAACTAAAGAACTACAAGCCCGTGACACCAAACTAGACTTTCAGATTTACTAGGGGTTAATCCGCGCTACGCGCGGAACTATTTTGATTATTAAATATTAACTATATAATATTTTTATATTGTATACTTACTGATTTTTTTTTATATATTATATATTTACTTGTTCTATTTTTTCTTAATTTTATATAAAATGGTAATATTACAATAGATGTTTAATGTAATATTTATTTCTTATGTTGTATATTTATTTATTATTTATTTCTCATACATTTTATATTTAATTATTCTAATATTACGATAGATGACTAATATAATATTTATACTGCATATTTACTTATTTTTTATCTATTCTTATATTGTATATTTACTTATATAATTTTTCTTACCTTTATATTAAATGATAATATTACGATAGAAGCTTACAATAATAGTTCTATTTATTATTTTGTATATTTACTTATTATATTGTAAATTTACTTATTCTAATATTACGACATATGTTTAATGTAATATTTTTATTTCTTATAATTTACATTTATTGATAGTTTATTTTAATATACATTTTTCATATAGATATTTTAATTTATTTTTTCCATTTCTTATATTGTACATTTACTTATTTTAATTTTTTTTGTTTTTATATTAAATTATAATATTACGATAAATGTTTAGTGTAATATTTCTATTTATTATATTGTATATTTATTATTTATTTTCTATTGTATATTTAGTTATAAAATATTTGGAAATAATAAAACGTAAAAGTAAAGAAATTTCAGATAGATGTTTAACTTAGGTTTTCTATTTTTTATTTATAATTACTTATTATTTCTTGTTTCTTATATTGTATATTTACTTATTCATTTTATTTGGTTTAATATCTATGGGAATATTACAATATATATAATAAAAACAATTATTTCTTATATTGTACCTTTACTTATTATTTATTTTAATATACATTTTTCATATAAATATTTAATGTATTTTTTCTATTTCTTATATTATATATTTACTTATTATTATTTTCTTATGTATTTACTTGTAGATGTTTAATGTAATATTTATATTTCTTATATTGCATATTTATTTTTAATATTATAATATATTTTTTATGTAATATTTTTATTTCTAATATTATATATTTACTTACTATTTATTTTACAATACATTTATTCTATTATACATTTTATTTATTTATTTATTTTAATATTAAGATAGATGTTTAATGTAATATTTTTATTTCTTATATTGTATATTACTTATTCTTATATTACGATAGATGTTTAATGTAATCTGTTGATAAAAAAATATTTAATGTAATATTTTTATTTTTTATATTGTATATGTACTTACTATTTATTTTCGTATATTATATACTTGCTTATTCTAATATTATGATAGATTTTTAATGTAATTTCTATATTTCTCATATTGTATATTTAGTTATTATTTATTTTACTATACATTTTTTTAGATAGATGTGTAATTTAGTTTTTCTATTTCTTATATTATATATTTACTTATTGCTTATTTTTTCTTATATTGTATATTTACTTATTTTAATTTTTTGCATTTGTATATTACGATAGATTTTTAGTGTAATATTTTTATTTTTTATATTGTGTATTTACTTATTATTTTTTTATTATATCATATGATAATATTACGATAGATGTTTAATGTAATATTTCTATTTTTGATATTGTATATTTAGTTATTAATCTTATTGTATATTTAGTTATTAATCTTATTGTATATTTACTTATATATATTTAATGTAATATTTATATTTATTATATTGTATATTTACTTATTATTAATATTACAATATTTTTTAATGTAATATTTTTATTTCTCATATTATATATTTACTTACTATTTATTTTACTATACATTTTATTTATTTACTTATTCAAATATTACGAAAGATATTTAATGTAATAGTTTTATTTATTATATTGTATATTAACTTATTCTTATACTACGATAAATGTTTAGTGTAATTTTTGATAAAAGATATTTAATGTAATATTTTTATTTTTTATATTATATACTTACTTATTCTAATATTATGATAGATGTTTAATTTAATATATATATTTCTTATATTGTATATTTACTTATTATTTATTTTACTATACAACTTTTGGATCAATGTGTAATTTATTTATTTTCATTTCTTATATTATATATTTACATATTTTTATTTTTGCTTATATTGTATATATACTTATTATATTTTTAAAAAAAATTGTATATTACGACAGATTCTTAGTGTAATATTTATATTTCTTATATTGTATATTTACTTATTATTTGTATTATTTAGATTGTATATTTATTTATTATTTAATTTTATTTTTATTATATCAAATTATAATATTACGATAGATGTTTAATGTAATATTTCTATTTTTGATATATTTACTTATTATTTATTTCAATATATTATTTCTATTTATTATATTACATATTGATTTTAATTTATATTCTTATATTGTAAGTTTACTTATTATTATCGTTTACATTTAAAGATAAATGTTTATTGTAGTATTTACATTTTTAAATTGTATATTTACTTATTATTTCTTTTTTTAATATTGTAGTTATATATGTTTAATGTAATATTTCTATTTCTAAATATATTTACTTAAATGATAATATTACTATAGATGTTTAATGTAATATTTCTATTTTTGAATATATTTATTTATTTTTATTTACATTTTTTATTTTTAATGCCACGTGGCAATTTTTCGAAGAAGAAGTTTATGCTGATGTGGACGCTTTCTGAAGCTTCAAAACCTCCCTTTTATTAGTATAGATTTAATCTGACATAATCTCAACCGTTAGATTTTATTTTATATGTCCCATTCTGACTCGCATCCAACCGTCCATATTCGTCAAGGGTGTGGGCCCCTTTTCTTCTTCCTCTCGCTGTACACTCTCCTTCCAGCGCTAGAGCCACCGCTCTCGCCACTTCCTCCGCCGGCGCAACCGCAATTTCTTCGCCGGGAAATCCTTTCCCATAGACCACGGCAAGTAGACTTATAGCGTATTCTCTCCCCCTCCCTGCCAATCTCGCCATCACCGGCACCGTCATCGCATGACCACGAACCTCCGCCGTCGTGCACATGAGCTCAAGCGCAGAAGCGCGTTCCACCGCAGTGATCTCTAGTCCCGCCGCAGTTTCCACCACCGCTCTAGCGGCTCCCGCCTGCACTGCCACGTGGCGGTTACCTTCGGAGAGGCAGAGCGCGAGGATGATATTGGTGACGTATTTAGCAGTTACGATGTTATTGCTACGAAGGCAAGAGACGAGGTTGCTGGTGAGGAGAGGTAGGACTTAGAACGGACTGGGTGCAGAGGCGGAAGAAGCCACAGAAGAAGAGAGGACGCGGTGGCGCGTGAGGTTTCGGTTTCTGGTTTGCTTTCATCATCACTGGAGAGATCTCTAGTGAAGTGAAGTGAAGTGAAGCAAAGCAAAGAGTCTCTTTTTAAATAATAAGAAAATAATTGTTTCGCACCAAATTTGTCAGGTGTTACGCACTTGTTCTCTCCCTAAGACTATTACTCATATAAAAATCATGTAATACTCTTTTGAATTTTAACAATGTACGTTTATTATGCAGGAATATAGAACATTATCCAAGCAACTATAAGATGATCAATTCAATATTGTGAATTTAAGGTGATGATTAAAGAGCAATTATTTCAAATATTCATTTTTAAGTTTTCGTTATCAAAATAGTATTTAAGAAAAAATGACTAAAATATTTTTTTATTTTTTTAATGTTAAACATCATCTATGGAATCCAAATCCATTACTTTAAACTCTGGATTAGTTAACTTTAAAATTATAATTGTATATTTATAATTATTAATAAAATTTATTTTAGTTATTTTTTTTAATTTATTTTTGTGACTAGAGTATAATAACATGTTTGTTTTTTAGTTAATATCATTATCTGAAGACGACAGAAAACAGCTCGATTTGGCTCTTTAACGCGTAAAACTACCCGAGTTAAGCCAATGGTTATTATGCTAGGAGTGCCCAAAAAATCATACATATTCTACAACTGTGAAAAAAGAAACCTTTAAAGGATCCAATCACCGCCAACTTTCGCTTAGTTCCTTCTTCTCTGAAAGGACCCAAGTGATGTAGATGGCTGCAACGAGTGCTACAATCGTAATCAAGAGAAGTGCGTAGCTGAAATCGTCGGTCAGCGAGTCGTAGGTCTTTGAAGGAGCAAGTCTTGTGTAGAAGAGATCCACTCCATAGGCAAAGACGTGTGTTGTTGACTCTAGCTTGGCCGGAGCTGTTACTATGCCTCTTAGACCTTCTACTTTGAGGGAGTGTGTGATGTATGACTGTGAAATATAACAAAGCTCATTACAATCACACTAACTAAGACCAGGCACAGAAACCAAACCAAAGATTGCCCACTCCTAAAATAAGTAAAGAGTGAACCTGAGGAATGATGGGTAATGAATCCGTGAGAGGGATGATTCCTTCTTCTTTCTCAGCTTGAGAGGGGTTAAGTGTCCGGCGTGGATCCACAAATCGTTTATCAAGTGCCAGTATCTGATCATTCATTGAACAGTTTTGAGTATAAGTTTAGCAACCCATTGGGGTATCTATATATGAAATGTAATCAACAAACCTGATCACCGATGGTACCAATGAGAAGCTGCTTTGAAGTTATACCCTTTGCAGTCGATGTTACCGCGATGGTTTTCACTGACTGAGGAAAGAAGTATGACTGTGACTTTGTTAACACCTCTGGTCTAGAGTATGAAGAGATTGGTGCTGTTAGATTGTGCTTTCCCAGAACAAGTTTCCACACATTTTTGTTCTCCTGCGAATAAAAGATATAATGTTTCATGGTGCGAACATCACTTATATCAACTGATAAAATGGTTTGGGTATGAAGTCCTACCGCCCGAGACTGATCATAGATCTCGACGACAGTAACCTCGTACTTGTGAGCTCGAAGATTGAAGTAGTGGTACACAACCCAGTTCTCACTAAATACCTGCAAACGATTTGTACAGGTCAAGAGAGTTGCATTGAATCTATTACAAAAGAGACGAGATGAATAGCATGAGAACTTACAGCATGAACTGGCCCTTGGCAGCCTTGATGTGTCAAACGGTGCAGTATACGCCCTGTGATGGTGTCAATGAGGTATACTACAAGTGCTGACTCCTCTGGTGTAACTGAACCAATCTCACCAGCGCCTTTTGGTGACACTGTGGCCACAAACAGCAAGTTTCTTGATACATATTTATACAACAGGTCTTGTTCTGTGCTGACTTTGGCTTGTGTATGGACAACCTGGGAATAAATTCAGCTCATGAATGAAACACTTGTAAGCTTCCATTCTAGTGTTCCGCCTTACAAAACTCCAATCTGTGTATATGTTTCGGGAAAAAAAACACTAAAAATCATGATAAGAACTGATTTAGTACCTCATTTGGTTTTCGTGTTAGTGTTGAAATAATTTTCTCTGATTCTGAAGGAAACACAACAGTCCAAAGTTCTCTGGTAGTAAAGCAGTACTCATCTGCAGTCTCACCAGAGCAACTGCTCTTCATTCCGTGTCCTCTGATGATACCATCATCAGCCTCAACAGTGTACCAATATACATTTTGAAACTCCCGTTGAAAGATACTGAGAGCCTCTGAAGTTTTCGGGTACAAGTGGACATTGCCATTGGTATCAGCTATTAGATGTAAACGCTGTTCTGTTGAATCGGTAAATGGAAGAGGCATAACTTGCACAACAGAGTGGCCAATGTCTGATGAGCTAATCTCCTTCCCTGTGTACACATCTACAAATGAAAGCACACCGGGCGCACTTGAATCTGATCCGCATCTGCCGACTACAAGAACAGTGGGATTCTCGTCCATGGCGTGATGATGAGGGACCTGCCATTGGTACAAGCTAATACCGCTTGGGCGTTCACAGGCTTCTGATTTGCTCGGAGAGTTTAGCAGCATAGACCAGACAATCATCCCATCTCCAGTGTGCAGAGCGAAAAGTTTGCCAGCTCGTGTAAGTGCTATGAATAATTTCCGAAAGCCATTATGGTCACGGGTAAGTTTGCTCCTCCCAGAACTCTTCATCCTCATTTCTTGAATTGCTGCTACATCCTCTGGGCTTGCTAGTAACAAGGACCCCTTGAGCTTCAGCATGTGTCCCTTCCAAAAGAAACAGAAAAAAACTCAATTGATTACGGTGAAAAAACCACACGAATACGTCAGATACACGCAACTAGGTAACACAACTCCAGAGAAACTAAGAAAATCCAACAGAGAGGTTTAAGAACATTCATACCTTCAGCCAATCAACGAGAGTGTGTTCCACTTTTGCCACTGATACACCATCCTTCTCCACAGGGAGTTCTGCAGTTGTAACATCAATAACTGAAGCCAGGCCTTCTTCTCGGCTCCACACAATAGCCCCTTGCTGCAGTAACAAGAGTGAGTGATCTTCCATCAGGATAAGCGCCCTAAATCCGTTACTCCTGTCCGTCTTGATATAGTTGTTTATGAAAACTTTATCCACACGTCCCCTATGTTGGTCCATTTCAATGCTCTCTTTAAGTAATACAGTATCCAAGTCATCCACAAGTTTCACCATGAGGTGAATCTTGGTCCCTTCATGATGAACTGAGGCAAAGGCCACCTGATCGTCTGCAACTGGAAGTGAATCACTCATGGCTGTTTCATCAGATAATGAGTCTACCACCTCCAACTTTCCCTCGCCACCAACCCTCACAAAGATAGTGCGTTTATTGACTTTAACAGCAAGCATATTGCTCAAGAGAGGGGATAGAATCTCAGCGTTTCCAGAATCCTCAACAAGATTTGAAATACGGGTCTTCTGGAAGCTAATATCTCCATCTAAGAAGCCAATAGTAACTAAAATTGACCTCGTTGAATCAAGAACAACAACTTTATCGCTTGAAACTGATGAAATTGCGCCAGAGAATCCACCAGGGAACACCTTGCTTTTTTTGTGCCACCACCTCTCCACTTTTGGGATCAATCTGATACACAACAGCCTCAGATGAATGAAGGAATCCCAGAACATAAATTATACTGCTTCCAGGAGGCTGAAGAACCCGCTGAACTTCAAACCTGCAGGAGACACAATGAAAGTAAATACAACTAATCGCCAAAAGCATCATAATATGCATGTCTGCACTTGAAGCAAACTCATTCAAATATAAATTGAAGGCAGGTTGTCATACCCTTCCGCTGTGAAATCCTTTTTCCAGAGGACCTCACCATCTAAAGCAGAAACAGCATGAAGGTACCCACCACCAAAGACAAGAATAGGGTAGTCCTTGTCAACCTTCAAATTAATCTGCAAGACAGCTCTAATTCACAAACAAGAAATGATGACACAACTAAGATTTAACATAATATCACTCTTCAATCCCCTTTATAGATCAAAGTAGTTGTTTTCTTATAGCATATTAAAAGCTAGGCTTATATTACTAACCGGCACCACCGATAAGAGTGACTTGGAGTGCTGTACGCTATGCAGAGATGTTTCCCACACCATTTGGCCATCAGGGAGGTTCCAAGCTCTTAATATACTTCCTTGTGATGAAAAAGTGATAACATCTGAAACAATTACAAAAAAAATGAGTTGAAAACTGTGGAAAGGTGAAAGTAAAATAGTGTTTGGTACATCCAACTCCTACATTTTCCCAAGGCAATATCAACCCCATCGATAACATCGTTTGTCCCGAGAACATGACGCCAAACTGCAGCAAACCAGAAAACAAAATAAGATTAGGAGACTTCAAGGCTGAACATTGATAGCAAAAAGATAATCAAATCACTAATCGTACAAATGTGGCCGAGTCTGAGATCAAGAGAAGCAACAACATTCTCCTCGGTAGAGACGATAACACGCTTTCTCCCAGTCTTCTGAGTGTGGAATACTGCGTGCTTCACTTTCCCAATGTACCGTTGGTGCCTAAGCAATACAACAGAGTGATTCTTTCACTCCTATCAAAAGCTCACTAATAATCGAAGATGAGAGTTACCAGTCCATGAGGCCGACTTGATCTTCATAAAGGGAGAAAGAGACAGTTGCAGATGATAGGAAGGTGACAAGGAGGATCAAAACCCTAATCGAGATAGCCATGACGGTAGTAGCTAGTGTTACCAACCAGCAGATCTGGGGAGGGATGAGAGTTTTGGTGTGGATGCCTGGGCTTTTTAACAATCCATAGTCTTTCCTTTCGAAACATTATTTTTTTAATTTTATTTTATTGGCCTAGGCCTCAAAATAGTGGTTATGTGGTTTTACGGACGTACTATTGCACAGCCTGCCGTTCCTTTTTATTGCTTTTTGAGGTCAAACCCTTGTTCATTGCATGAACATGCCGTTGTTTTTTTTTTCTTGAAACTAACATACCGTTTTTTTTCTTTAGCGTGTTGTTTTACTTCTTTGAACTTTATAAAAAAAAACTCTGTGCCAATTATTCAAATAAATACATTAAAAGAATCGGACTTGGCCACAAGCTGGTCAAGTATGAGTTTGGAGTCAATATATTTATGAATAATTTAGAGGTTTATTTTGGCAACATTGTTATAAGTTTAGTAGTTTATTATGTTGTTTCATTAGCCAACACCACGTGTTCAAATCAGTTTTATACCATTTATAAGGACATTTCTATTCTCTACTCTACCATCATTTAACATTATAGGTACACATCAATATGATCTCAGAAAGAGATCATAAGGCCATGTTTAACCCTAAGAACCCCTTAGGGGTTCTTATTTTACTTTTATCTTTTTTCTAAAAAAAAAAATTAAAAAAGAACCAATCGCGGGCCGCCACGTGTCAGTGGGACCCGTGAACAGTATAAGAACCCCTTAAAAACGTATCTTAATTAAGAGTTTTAGGAGGTGGTTCTTAAGGGTTTTAGTGGGTCCCACCCGATAAGAACCCCCTTAAGAACCCCCCATAATCTTGCCCTAATGTTACCACTAAGTAGAAAAAAGAAAAAAACTTCTAAAGGTTGGCTATGTTCTGCGACAACTACATCCTTTACACGGAAGTGCTAGCGCAACGTGCAGACTCCAAAGATAATGAGGATTGTGACGATCTAGAAGAAGGACGAGAAAGTTGTTAAGAGGATCAGGAATCTGAGAACCCATTGCGTTTTTTGTTTATGTTTTATAGTTTTAACACATCCTCTAGGTTTAAAAAAAGGTCAACGGATAAAGTAGAAAAGGTAAAATTTAAGGTGTAAGAGTTGGTGAAAAAAACAACATTTTAAAGTCGATCGATACGTTTTAGAAAATTAAATTTTTGATCGACTATAAATACGTGTGGTCCATGTTAGTTTACTTTTGTTTGAACACAAGAAAACATGAAAGACTTATCAAAGGTGAGCAGCTACACTTTTGAATTTTGACGAACCCATTGCTGACGAATATGTAAATGAACCATACAAAATTGGCACAAAAACTTATTATAAAAGCTAACATGTGTGGTTATGGGTTATGAATAATGAATTGAGGGACTATGAATCCATATCCATAATGGTTATAGATTAAACTAATCAATAGACTAAACTGACATTCCTTACATACACCAATTGGTACCTCTTTGTGGTGGGTTTATTCTTTCTAATGAAAGTAAATGTCTTGTTGGTAAATTAATCAGGTTGGGGTCCAATACGGCTGCCAAATTTGATCATTTGACATATCTCCGCAGCCTCGAATACAATAAGTGTTATTTTCTTTCTGATTTGTATCTTATCCAATTATGTAAAGGATCTATATAGATTTTTATTTTATTTTTTTCATCAAGACTCAAGAGAACCCATCTATTTAACAATTCGGAATATACCATCGCACCAAAGTCGACAAGAGCGTTGTACTCAATTATTGTGTGTTCGTGACTTTTGTTCTTCTATCCATTAAAAAGATATCTCAATCAAGGACATCAACTTGATTTATTTACAACACTTGTTCGTTTTACAGACACAACTTTTTGCGGCTATTTTTTCATAAATCTTGTTTGTTTGATTGATACGATTAGTTGCGTCTAAACACTGCATTTGACAGTTATAAAATCTGAACGCTTGGTAAATCAACGATAGAATCGAAATTGTCACATAGCAGTTTCAGACACAGTTGCAGAAAAATACGACTACCAAACGAACAAGCATTATGTACATATCCAATAGATGACACTACTTCTATCTTACATTTTCATTCTGTATTATTTACTTTTAAGAAAACTACAGCTTCCAAAGTTTATTTATATTATCATTCTATATTATTCGGAATCACATGTTCTTATGTATTTTATCAGATAACATTTTTAAATTTGAATGAACTGTATTAATTTGTATAGGCTATATTACTGAACAGACACACACACACACTTGCAATTATCTTAAGACTGAAATGAATTTGATTCTCGGATTAGTGGAGTAGTTGGGGAAAAGAAGACAATCATTACAAAGGTAATAAAGCTGTTAAAACAAAAAATAAACGAGATAAAAAAATATTACAACAAGAGTAACAAAGGTTTAAGCAAAAAAAAAAGTAAAAAACAAGAGTAACAAAGTACAAAAAAGAGGTAATGAAAGAAGAGAGGGACCTACACAGTAGAGTGTGTCTCCTTCCACCTTCTTCTCAATTTAACGACTTTTCAATTTTTTATAATAATAATAATTTTCCTCAGCTTATATAATTGAGTTTCATCATCCATCACAAATATCTTCGAACTCAATCATTCACCAAAAGCTCTCCGCACACCTTTTGATTCCACCATCCTTCTGTTAGATCGTAAGAGAGATATGGGAAGTACTCCGGCTGAGTTACCCTGCGAGGATGTCGCCGATAACAGATCCGGCGTCGGAGGTGGTATCTCCGACGTCTACGGTGAGGATTTAGCCACTTTGGATCAGCTCGTCACTCCTTGGGTTACCTCCGTCGCCAGGTCACTCATCACACTCTGTTTTTGAACTTTGATATTATGAGAATTGCTTGCTTTTAGGTAGGGGTGTCAAAACAAACTGCAACTCATAAAAGATGATTAGCTGATCTGAGTTGAGCGAACTAACTCATTTTGACACTCCTAATTTGAGATTGCTCACATTTCTAAGGAATCTCACTAAGTAAAGCTGATCACACTTTCTTTGTTTACTAAACTTGGGAACCAAGAAACTTTGTAAACTATGAAGCTGAGTTTTCTTGTTGTTGAAGTACGAAATGAAACTCTGTTTCAGTGGCTACTCGTTGATGCGTGATCCAAGATACAACAAAGGACTTGCGTTCACTGATAAAGAGAGAGATGCTCATTACTTAACTGGTCTTCTTCCCCCCGTTGTTATAAGCCAGGAAGTTCAGGTGATTTTTTTTTGAGATTTAATACAAAATGAACTCAATTTTATTTGAGTTTTTTTGTGTGTTAACTTGTGGCTTGTTGTTGTTTTGATTAGGAGAGGAAGCTGATGCACAATCTCCGCCAGTACACTGTTCCTCTACAGCGTTACATGGCCCTCATGGATCTTCAGGTTGAGTTCATGTTTAGTAGTAGAGAAAACGTGTCCAAAGATTTGTGGCTCATGAATCTGAGTATTTCAGGAAAGGAACGAGAGGTTGTTCTATAAGCTTTTGATTGATAATGTCGAGGAGTTGCTTCCAGTTGTGTACACACCAACAGTTGGTGAAGCTTGCCAGAAGTATGGGAGCATTTTCAGGAAGCCTCAGGGTCTCTACATCAGCTTAAAAGAGAAGTATGTATTTTTAGTTTAATCTCATTACCATGTCACTTTCATTTTGTTTATTGTAAAATACTAAAAGTGAATTTTGATGTTCTTTAGGGGAAAGATTCTTGAAGTGTTGAAGAACTGGCCCCAGAGAGGGATTCAAGTTATCGTTGTTACTGATGGTGAGCGCATTCTCGGACTGGGAGATCTTGGTTGCCAGGTAATAAATGTTTCCTTTGAGCTAACACATGAAGCTTGATCCCATTCTATGTCCAGTATCTTCATTTCTCATCGGTCTGAATGAATGAATGTATAATTGTTCCAGGGAATGGGAATTCCAGTGGGGAAACTTTCTCTTTACACAGCTTTGGGAGGAATCCGTCCATCGGCTGTAAGTATCAGAACAAAAGCTGCAATGTTCTGTACCTATATGTTTGGTTCTACTTGATTCATTAACGCAAAATCTGGTTTCAAATACAGTGTCTTCCAATCACTATAGATGTGGGTACAAACAATGAGAAGTTGTTGAATGATGAATTCTACATTGGACTTAAACAGAGAAGGGCAACTGGCCAGGTTCTTACCAGTCTCTTTCCTTATATTTTCTTTCTCTTCTTTATAACTAGTACAATGGTTTTACAGAAACTGAACAGTCTGTTCGCGTTTGTGATTCAGGAATATGCAGATTTTCTGCATGAGTTCATGTGCGCCGCGAAGCAGAACTATGGAGAGAAAGTGTTGGTGCAGGTGAGCCATATATATGATGGATTCTGCTAACAGATATTATTGTTATTAGAATTGTTCATATTTGTTTTAAGATGTCCTGATGCATACTCTTTTTTTTTCAGTTTGAGGATTTTGCAAACCACAATGCCTTTGACCTTCTGTCTAAGTACATGGATAGTCATCTTGTCTTCAATGACGATATCCAGGTTATATTATTTCCTAAAAACTGTTCTCTTTGTTACATTTTGTTTTGAGGTGTCAAGAACTTGTGTCTTGTGTTGCAGGGTACTGCATCAGTGGTGCTTGCTGGGCTTATTGCCGCTCAGAAGGTGCTTGGTAAAAGCCTGGCTGACCATACCTTCTTGTTCTTGGGTGCCGGAGAGGTGAGACCAGAAAGCATTAATACTCTATAAGCTTGTCATATATCTTGTACATATGTTTTGCTGATTGATAACGCTGGTTTTTTTCTAGGCTGGAACCGGTATCGCTGAGCTAATTGCTCTTAAAATTTCTAAAGAGGTTAGTAACTCTGAGAAAGTTGCTCTGTTGTATGGCTGAGAAGAAGTGACTGATCATATCTCTGTTGTTTTGTAGACTGGAGCTCCTATCGAGGAGACCCGGAAGAAGATTTGGCTTGTGGACTCCAAGGTATTGTTAACAACCACCAAGACCAGTCTCATCCTCCTTAGCTTAAACTTTTCTTGATCACTTATGTTTCCTATTTTTGAACTTTATTTCCCAGGGACTGATCGTTAGCTCCCGCAAAGAATCGCTTCAGCACTTCAAGCAGCCATGGGCGCATGAGTACGAACCTGTCAAGGACCTCATTGGTGCTGTGAATGTACGCTATGAACTTATCTTTAAATCTCTTGATTTTTAGTTTTTTTTTCTTTCTAATTCATGTATTCACTCTTTGTTGAATCTTTTTCCAAACAGGCAATCAAACCAACTGTTCTCATTGGAACCTCTGGTGTGGGTCAGACTTTCACAAAGGAAGTTGTTGAGGCCATGGCTACCAACAACGAGGTTTCTTCTTCTTGTTCTTCTTCACAGCTTTCTTGATTAACACGGCATCTATTTCTATTGTTCTAATGCTGGTCTTGGTGTTGGTTTATAGAAACCGTTGATTCTTGCTCTCTCAAACCCTACTTCTCAAGCTGAGTGTACTGCAGAACAGGCTTACACATGGACCAAGGTATATTCTCTGAACATGATTCATGTCCTGGTTATAACAAAGCCTTATTTGCATTTGATGCACGGCTATAACGTCTGATCATAATATATTGCTTACAATAGGGACGTGCGATCTTTGGTAGTGGAAGCCCGTTTGATCCTGTTGAGTACGACGGCAAAACTTACTTGCCTGGCCAGGTATGTTGCTATATCCATATTGTTCTCTGTCACTTAATCTGAATGCTCACATCAGAACTCTACTTCACTTTACAGGCAAACAACTGTTACATTTTCCCGGGTCTGGGACTTGGTTTGATCATGTCCGGTGCTATTCGTGTCCGTGATGACATGCTCCTCGCAGCTTGTAAGTAAAATTTGTGACAAAAGACTAAAAGATTCTGAGTGGAACTCTTTCTCTAACTTGTCTCTCTCTCTCTCTGTGTATTCAACAGCTGAAGCATTGGCAGCTCAAGTCACAGAAGAGAATTTTGACAACGGTCTGATCTACCCTCCATTCTCTAACATCAGACAGATCTCTGCTAACATTGCAGCCAGTGTCGCCGCCACAACCTATGACCTCGGTTAGTTCCATTCATCTAAAATCTAAGTTCTTGACTTATATAAGAAACTGTGCTGATGATTGATGACATATTTGTGGGGGTATAGGATTGGCGTCGAATCTGCCACGTGCAAAGGATCTGGTGAAGTTTGCAGAGAGCTGCATGTACAGCCCTGTCTACAGAAACTACCGTTAGAGACGTTGTGTTGAAGAAACCTGCAGATTCTTCTGCTAATCACAACCTTCTTGAGGCTTGTACAAGTGTTGTTTGTTTGTTTTCTACTTTCTTCTACACTATGATGTTTCGAGCGCTCTCTTTTGTCTTTGCTTCTTGTTTGTGGAAATAATAAATCCAATCTACCAATTATGTAAAAAAACTACGTTTTCAGCCACACAACACAATCAACATATCTTAATTTGGAAACATGGTTTGTTGTCTCGGAATCTTTTGAAATGATTATTTTCACTGCAGTATGACATAGTAAATAGCCATTTTCCATTAAATAATAGATGAACCAAAAGATTTTAAAACCGCATTATTTTTATATGTTAAGAGCCATGTAATCTGATCTAAGTGCTTCAGCCTAGTATCTCCTTCTTAAATTGTTGTCACAAAAACAAGTCATGGAGAAGTGGCACATGCTGTAAAAAAGTATATTTTCTTTTGAATCAAATTAACATTTTATAAAAAGAAAAAATCACTAAGTGGAAATAAAACAGAAAATCAGTCCAGTAAAATTGTTTCAACCCAACTAATAAAAAATTAAAAATTACTTGAATAAAACAGAAGCCAAATTGGGGGAGTAGTCCTGAGCTTTAGCCTTTTAAAAGCCCATATAGCATTATGCTGAAATTGGGTCAACAACTTTTATTCTCGGTAAAATTGGAACACAACATAAGTTGAGGGACTAATAGGTAAAGAATAAACACGTTTTCTTATTAACCGCGCGATCTTTTGCATCTGGAACAAGCGAGAAGCTCTGATTATAATCGCGAGTCCCTTTAATAAATTACACTTCGTCAAATCCTCTTCACCAAAATTATATTATCTCCGATCAAAATTGGATTGAGGTATGTTCTTTCTATTAGTTTACAGATCAAAGACGACGGAAACAAGTTGTCCTGATCGTTCAGGCTTTGCTTGGAATTAAACTTGGATCCTTCTGTGATTGCTCTCGGATTTTTATTTATCTATATACTTAGATAAGGACTACATGTTTTGATGTTCTGTTTTACTTGTTTGTCGGTTATAATGAAACCCGTGTTTGTAAAATCTAGGTTTTAGACAAATCTGAAGTTGGTTTCTCTGTAGTAAAACCTGTTTTTAATTTGTAAAATTGAAGGATGTATTGTGGCTTAAATTATGTTGGGTTTAGGGTTTCATGTTTTTGTTTGATTAGATTTGTGTGATTGGATGATAGCTTGTATTGTCCGTGTAATGATCAGGTTACGCAGCAAGGAAGAATTGAGGTTTGAGAAGCACAAGAGAGAACAAGAAGGGAACCTAGTTACTCGGTTTGATCAATTGAAACTGCAGCCATGGCGCTTAACCCTCAGTTGATGCCCAACGGGATGCCTGTTCCCTTTGTTAATGAAATGTTTGTTCTTGTCAGAGATGGTGTTGAGTTTGAAGTCGACAAGATTCCTGGGTTCGTCTTTCCTTACTCATCTGCTTCATTGTTTTCTTGATTGTGGGTTTGACTTTATATGCACCGGTATCCATTTTTGCTCCGTTGTTTTTTACTGGTTTGGATCTGTTTATCTAGCACATGAACCAATTGGGCAGACATACTTAGGTCTTCAACACTTTGCTAACGTTGTGTTTTTGTTTGATCCAGAGGGCATGGAGGTCATGTTAAGGCCAAGGGAGTGATATACTTGTCTAATATTCGGATGGTCTTTGTTGCAAGCAAGCCTGTTGAGAACTTTGTTGCTTTTGACATGCCTATGGTACAGTGAATTGATCCTTTTGTTTTTCTCTTTTATTCAGTTTAACTCATCGCATAAGTATATTTCTGTGAGTATAGTTAACAGGAGCTAGCTTCATGCTACATACATAGGGGTGACTAGTAAAATCCCTAATGATAAACTCATTGCTCTGGCAAATAATGGACTTTATGTTACTCTAATTTGTAGCTTTACATCCACGCGGAGAAATTCAATCAGCCAATATTCCACTGCAACAATATATCTGGACAAGTCGAGCCTGTAAGTAAACAAACTTCATGTGTAATTTACATTTTCCTTGTCAGAAAATTACCTTATAGAATTAACTTACACATCTCATTGAGCATGTAATAAAATTTCCAGGTGGTACCAGAGAACGAGCATAGAGCACTGTATTCAACACACAGTTTCAAGATCCTATTTAAGGAAGGTGGTTGCGGAACATTTGTTCCTCTCTTCTTGAATCTCATATCATCAGTGAGGCAGTACAATAGACAAATGCAACAAGCGGCAGAAACAGCAGCGGCAGCACCACGTGTTGATCCCCTTCAAGCCGCACAGACCCCTGTCGATGAAATGATGAGACATGCGTAAGTCCCTCTCTCTATCATACGAAGGTTTTGATAAAAAATGGCTATTGTTTCTCAAAATCGTGTGTATTTGCAGGTACGTGGACCCTAACGATCCAACAAAGATATATCTACAGCAGCCATCTGGGGAGTCTCAGTTGAGGCGGCGAGCTTACCATTCGAGTGGAGCGGAGCATTGATGACATATAAGCAGCAACACATCAAGTGTTGCAAATAAGTTAAAGGGTTGTTGGTTTGTTTAAACATAAGAACACTAAAACCACTTTGTGTAATGAGAAAGAAAAGACTTGTTGAGTAATGTATCTGTGAAAAATTGGATTCTCTGTAATTATAAGTCAACTGTTTAAAGGCTCACTAATAATTTAACTGTACCAATTCTATTACAAGACAGAAGACACTTAACAGACAGCATTCTTGTTCTATCCCGATATGTTTTGCCTCAGCTAGGTAACAAAGTAGAGGGATAGCGAAATATACAAAGGGATTTGAGTGAGGACCAAATTGTCCGTAGTTTTGACCTAAACCACTAATATCGGGGGCTCTGTGTCGTCGGAGCACCCTCTCTGATCAGAAGCGAGCTCACTTGAGTCTGTTTCTTCCTGGTTAGTGTTGTTCGGTCTCTGTTCTGTTTGTTCTTAATCGAATCAGAGTTCCAATTTAGTGATGCAATTCTGGTATTCGGGTTCTTGTGCTAAGCTCAATTCATTAGCACGATTACCTCTCTAACGATTTTCTTAGCTTTTCGGTTTACTCTTGATAAAATATGAGTAATTTTGAAGCTCAGATTTGTGGATTGTTTAATGCTCCAGCCTTCAGGGTTTACAATCTTAACTCTGTGAGATTGCGACTATTTATGCGGCTGTGGCCCCTATTTTAGTAATAAGATTGACTGAATGATTCTGTTGTTGTCTTGTGTCTCTGAACTTTGATGATGACCCTTCAACTGTATAGACCAGCATTAACTTTGGATGATACCTTGGCTCAAATGAAGTCCTTCAGCTTCTTCCTCTCATGTTCTTACTTCAAATCAATATCATAATGTACAGTAATACTCTTTTAACTGTGTGTTTGCAGAAATAAAAAAGAAGAAGGGTGATGGAAACCCAGAAGAAAGGTAGGGAAGATAGCCTACACCGTATAGTAGATGATATTGGTTGGGCATTTGGAATGGGAGCTATTGGTGGTTCTGTGTTTCATTTCTTCCAAGGGAGTTACAATTCCCCAAAAGGCCGGCGTTTTGTTGGGGGAGCACAAGCTGTGAGCATGAATGCTCCTCGTATAGGAGGTAGTTTTGCTGTATTTGGAGGCCTTTTCTCGGTGTTTGACCACACAATGGTGTACATGAGGAAGAAGGAAGATCCATGGAACTCTATCATATCAGGTGCTGCTACAGCAGGGTTTCTTTCAATGCGACAAGGCCTTGCTACTGCTTCAAAATCAGCTCTTATGGGAGGGCTTTTGCTTGCTTTGATCAAAGGAGTCCATTAATGTTAAAACGAGTAAGCTTTTATTGGGATGTGCTTTGTTGAGCTTTCTCTGCTCAATCTTGGAATCTATACTCTTTTGTTTCAATCATTCTACAGTAATTCATGTGTTGGTGGTATATTCTACCCAGTTGGATTTAGTCAAGATCTCAAACGTAATAAGACAAACAATTACTTTTCTTGTCAAAATATACACCAAAAAATACCCAACTCAAGTCAGTAAGAGTGCTTAAGAGTATTGAGGCAGAAATAATAAACACAGCCCCAAAAGTATTAGATAATTGGTTTCTCACTTATTTACATACAAAGCCTTAACAAGGGTCTTCACCAATACGACCATCCACTAGAAACAGAAACAAAATCAAAACCGAGACCAATGTTTTTTTTCCCCTAACAAGGGATCTTCAGATATCAAGTTTTGTTGTCCCTCTAATTATATATCCATCAAATAAACTTGTTTTCTTTCTCTTTCCATCGCTCCTTATCTTTTGTATCCCTAATTCTATTCACCTAAAGTAGCACTAGAATTACAATTAAAAAAAAACAAACAAACAAACTGGGGCTGGGCTATTTTGATTTGTGCGCCGAAATATTACCTGACAAGACTTGGTCACGACTGCCAAAACAGCTGATAATCCTTACTATACAAGGAGCGGTCTTGTATCTCCAGGTTTGCTACATGCCGATTTATGAGCTGTGACTGCATTATCTTACACACGACCAGTCCCGCTGGAAATATCCACCATTCACTTTCACCCCTGCATCCCCCCGACAAAACCGCAACACACGTCACAAACTTTATAGACAAAAACGTAAGATTGTCAAAAGTATTCCTTTGCGTTGCTACTAAAACTCACATGTTTATATTCCACGGCTGAAATGGGATTTTCTTGCTTGCTGATGATTCTCTGTTATAATGAACATATCCGCAGAGAAAAGCAACAAACTGTCACAGAACCAAAAAACTTGTCAAATAAAGTACGACATGCAACATCTTCTAAAGAATCCAGACCCACGGATATAACTGTTAAAATTCATCCTCAAGTGACAGATATTACATTGCACTTGTAATCGAAACAAGTTTTCAACAACAAAAGAACAAGAATAAAGAGAACTTACCACATTAACCAAGGACATGAAGTTCCACAAAGCGTAAACACGTGCTAAGCCAGCAGAGCGTCTGGGTCCATGACTGAATAAGGCATTGATCCCAGCGGGGAAAGGCAAAAGCAAGCCGAGAGGCAATATAGACAAAGACAAAAGTACATCCAGCAAAGAAATCGAATACAGCTGGAGCAGCGTGAGCAAGACTAGACTAAAATCTCCTAAAAGTATCATCGATATAACTAAGCCAACCATATCCTGTAATATAACATAGGGAAAAGACATTAAAATTATTGAAAAGTTGGACGCCACAACATATAATAAGACATTCATATTATAAGGATTTTGATTGGAGAGTACCTGGTGGCCAACAGGTTTAGTGTTGTGAACTAAGAAAGAGAGAAGGAAAAACATATCTCTCTTCTCTTTCAGACCCGTTAAGCTGTCAAGGTTGATTATCCCTCCATAGTTCTTTCTACGAGTTATATTATCCTCAATGTTTGTGTGGTTTTGGTTGTTGAGCATACTCTCTCTTAAATGTGCCGGAGAAGTCTCTTTATGTGCGGTCACACCGTAGCTAGAAGTTACAAGAATAAGACATCAAACCCCCGCATAACTAGATATGAGGTGCATAACGGAAACATGCTCAAGTGTGTGACATCACAGAAAAACCTTAAACTTCTAAAGTGATCATCTTATTTATCTAGAATGCTCAGTTCATATTTTATAATCAACTTGAGTCACACAGCACATTCAGAAGAAAGAATTGGATCGTGAATGTTTTCACTAAAATGGACCCTAACAGGATGCAATTACTCATTTATTTACCGTGGCTGGATCTCAGCCCATGCTGTTTCATTGACACACTGAGGTGATGTTGGTTCACAGTTCTCATCAGCATGAATCAAGAGACCATAATGGCAGTAACCACAAGCTGTGGTCTGGAACCAGGCTAGATCAGCGCGTATGCCATGCGTTTCCAGAGCAGGATTAGCATGAGTTTCTAACCATCTCAGAACAGAATGAAACGTTGATCTCAGACGTCCACGACGAACAAGGCGTAACTGAGCATTTACCCCAGCCACCAATCTGTACCAAGTAGTGGGAGGAACGAGCTGGAATATAAAGCAATGACAAAGATCAATACAACCTATAACATGGCAGTTAAAGCTGCTTCTCGTTAACTAAGGAACCAACCTGTCCCATCAGACTAGTAAGAATGTTGTCATTTTGAAGTAAGAAAGGAGCCATGTAACTGCCATCACCACCAAACAATATGGGCATTGGAAACCTTTGGTGAATCCGAGGTGGAAGGTCTGTCCTTTTCTCATCTCCACCAAGGAAGAAATCCAGATATGCAAGCATCAAATCGGGGGTGGCAGCGACCTAAATTTAGAAAATTAAGCCAACAAATCCTTGTAAAACGAATTAGAGATTCTGAAAAATCTGTAATCCTGTTAAGCAGCTATGAGATCTAATAAATCACACAGAAGTTACCTTCAGACCCTCGTATAAAGCGCGGGAGCGACAGGAACGCAAACAGGAATGATCATATTCTGAACGTACAAACTCACGCAATTTTTGCAACTTCAACTTCCGCCGCCATTGCTGCCATGACCACGCAAGCGGATATGCAACCACCCAAAGAATACTATATATTGCACCTTCCCACCATTGATACGCAGCTATAGAGTTGATTTCGTCGACAAACGAGTTAAATGCAGCCTCATATCTAAAGAACCCAAAACCAATAGCGCCAAAGCAACTTATTAGATAACTATAGGTAAAAGAATGAGACACAATTCCAAAAAAGCTAGGAAATAAAATAAGAAACAACTAACACTATCTCTTTTATCTCTTCTGGGGGAATATGCGAGAGATGCCATGGCTCACTGAATGTATTAGGACCCATAAAGTACATTCTATGCACATGACTCTGCGATTGCTCTGCTCTATTTGTTTCCAACACCTGAAATAGGAACAACATTATAATCAATAACACTGTATTAGAAGGAATATTTGGCAGGCTCTTTTGCTCAGTTATGTCTGCTAGCCATATATTAGTTGCATCTGGAGTGACAAATCAGAAAATACATAAATCGTTCTTCATTTGCTTCCAGAAAGTACGACAAACAAAACAATTTTGGATATAATGTTCCAAGACATAGAAAATCATCTAACCTCATTTAGTGATTCAAGGAAAGGGAAGGAATGATCTATTTGAGAGCCATGCTGCGTGGGTGCTGGGCCAGGTAAATCATCAACTCCAACAAATTTCATTCGTGCAACACTAAGTACAAGTGCTAATAGGATGAGGAGACCCATCAGAAGAAGACCAAACAACCAAGGCCCGCCAAATGTGTAAATTAACTCCTCCAGAGCGGTGTAACAGTGCGGCATGTGATACCTTTCCGATATGCATCGATATGGACATGGTGTCTCAGAAACACCACCTGTTATTCAGCATAGAATTTCCATGGTTTATAGTTGAGACATAAACATGTTCTGCACCAACTTACAGGGGCATAATGAGTAAGAAAAATTACAAGTGTATTCATAACCGTGGGAAAATGAATAGTCAAAAGTTTAGGCTTGGTAGTTGAACGGGAAACAAACCTTATCACCGAAAATTAAGAATTTTTATAGCATATATGTAATATACAAGAGCTCAAGATTTATGCGAAATGATATTTATACCTCGAACTGGGATATAGACAGCACGAGATGGAAGTTCATGAACGGGACAAGGACGGCAAAGAGACGTGTCAGATCCAGTAACATTCTTGAATGTACCAGATGGACATTCCTGGAGAAAGAATAGAATTGTGAATATAATGAGAACTACATTAACAATTCAATCGTAATAAGGGAACAAAAGACGAATAAAAAATTTCAGCCCTGATATTATAGAGCAGGAAATGTTGAGACAAGTTTTTCTAACCTTGCAAAATATACCGTGGAGTCCCTTTGGACAAGGCGTCCCAGTTACTGTGCCATTTTTACCGTAAAAACCATCATCTACTGCCGCTCCTCCCCTACAATTACAAAAAGAAACAGTGTGTTAATGGAACAGGCTGGAAAGTGGTATCAAATATACATGTTTTAGAAAAAAAATTTGTTTCATAAAGATAGACTTTTTGTGTTTTCTATAAGAATATTACAAGCTTCAAAAAAATTAATTAACTTTATTGAGTTACGATTGGTTAAAAAATTATTGAAAACTAAAAATTACATAAATCGATACACTTATTATGATGATTTAATGCGTTTTCTTAATATGTGTGAAAACTCCAAAAAATCTATTTTATGAAATAGAGGAAATAATAGCATAGAAGTGTTAAATGCAGTCAATGACTGGAAAACCTACTAATGCCATGCAAAAACTGGTCAAAGATTTGGGAATGCACAGAAATTTAGAGGACAGACCTTGCATGGATTATTCCTTTCACACTAGCAATAGGTTGGTATATGTCCCCAGTGGGAATGTTTGACCAATGAAAATGAATCCTCCCACC
>CAJHQQ010001920.1:0-78094 GCA_905132885.1 Moricandia moricandioides
CTTACTTTCATGTTCATCATCAACTAGCTTTTCTTTTGGAGATTCCAATCATTTGTTCACTTCAACTTGAATGCAATCTCTCTCTCTCTCTCTCTCTCTCTCTATTTTTCATTGATCTAACTTCCTCTCTCTATCTTCCTAACTCAAAGTTTCTATTAGTGAATCTTATTTACTTTCGTTCTGACAAGAGATAATCAAGAAGAAGACAGAAGCAGAAGAGAAGATCAAGAAAGAGGAAGATAGCAACAATCAGGGAGATATGGCTAACCATAGAGTTGTCAGTGAAGCTACAAACCATAGTGATAATCATCATCTTTCTTATTCACTTCTTCATAGCCTCAGCAACAATCCTCCACCTCCTGGATTCATGTATCAAACTCTACTCGAACTCTTTTTTTTTCCTTTCTAAACATATGTATGTGTATCAAACTCATCTTTTCTTCTTTACATTATTATACATAGAGCTCATCTTTAAATAATATCCAATCTTAAAATTAGCTCTAGACCTTTCTGTGGGTTTTATTTGTCTATCCTCAAATTGTCATTTTCTTAGTAAAATGACTAATGGTCAACGTAAAAAATAAGATTGTATTACATAGTATATATCATCCGAAAATTAGCTTATATGTGTTGTAATTGTGATTCCGGTGTAAACATTTATCATGCGATCATCTAGGTATGGCTATATTAAAATAATTGTTTCTTCATGTTCTCTTTAAGCAAAAAATAATAATGTTAATTCTAATTTAGTTGTAACAACACATGAATATTCTTTTTGTAGTGCTAATTAAATAATGAATTATTAAATGAACAGTAACCAAGATGGATCCTTCGATTACGGAGAGCTAGAAGAAGCAATTGTTCTTCAAGGTGTTAAGTATAGGAACGACGAAGCTAATAAGCCACGTAAGTCCCTCTCTCGATCCCTGCATGACGTGAGCGTTCTTTAACAAACTCCAATGAAGTTTTCAAAGCTAAAAATAAATAAAAAAGACAAAGCTGAGAGTCTGAATCTGAACAAGTCTTTAGATAGGTTTGTGTTTTGGTAATGATACGGAGGCAAAAGAGAGCCATGGATGGCGTGACTTGTTTATTTATTTATTTATTTTTTTCTCGTTTTTCCATTTTTTGAATAAATAAAATAAAATTCTTTTACCAACTCTCTAACCTCCTCCATATATAAAATACACACAATATGTCTTTCTATATATATATATATATATATATATTTTTTTCTATATATTTATGCTACAAGTATTCGTAATTAGATTGAGTGTGTCATGATATATATAGATCCACGTGATAAATGATGTAATTTAATTCTAAACTAGGTTAAAACAAACGCACACACATGCAAACAATGAATCTTTCATACATGATTATGATGCATACGTAAATGTAATGATGTTAAATTTGCAGGAGGAGGAGCTACGACTCTGGAGATGTTCCCTTCATGGCCAATCAGAACTCACCAAACTCTTCCTACTGTACACTTTCTTCTTCTTTGACTCTTTCCTCTGGTTTTTTCTCCTTTTTAGGCATTTCAAAATAAAAATAAATATTTATTCTCTTATAAATTTCTCATTTATATATGTTTCAACTTCCTTGTTCTCTCTAAAAAATACTACTACTATTTTGCATGTTTTTATTTATTTGTTTATTATTCTTTTCTTCTGACTTTATAAACTGGAATCAATTTGAGTTACACCCCATTTGTCAATTTATATACACTTAAGGTCAAATCCTCCTTTGTATTAAACTACTAATCATTCATTTTTTTTTTGACTTTTTTATTAATTATACGATCCTAAGAACGTCTATGTTGAATATGTATTGCAGGAGAGTTCAAAGTCAGGAGGAGAGAGCACCGATTCAGGATCGGCGAGTTACTCCGGCAAAACAGAAAGTCAACAGGTGGAGTCTCCGATGAGCAGCAATCAGAATCATCATCTCATGCTTCAGCCTCATCATCATAATAACATGGCTAACTCAAGTTCAACATCTGGACTTCCATCTACTTCTCGAACTCCAGCTCCTTCAAAAGCATCGGAGGATAAGGTACTCATCATCAACTTCTTTTTATTTCAGTTTATTCGAAAGATATATATCATATATGCGTGTAGAGTCATGTAGCATGCATGTTTTTGATGCATGTACATGGTATGTGTGTGTGTGTGTCTCTCTCTCTATCAAACTAGATATATGCATGTACATGCATTTTCAATATTCATCGCTTCACATGGCTCTTGTATCTTTTCGGTTTTCACTTTTTTTTTCCATTTGAAAAAAAAAAATTCTTTCATATTTGTATGTGTACTAATCATATCTTCCAATAAAACAAAAATATACTCAGAACCCAAAAAGGAAACGGATCAGAGAAATTTCAGATTTTTGACCTCTCAATTCGTTGAAAACTGACAAATTGAATATACAAAATATATAAAACCCCAAAAGTCTTAGCAAAAAATAAAATAAAACCCCAAAGTGAAATAAAGCAGAATCTTCCTCAGTCTTATTTTCTTTAGTTTTCCTTAACACAGGATTAAACTATCCTCTCTTTTCTTTTTCTTTGTGCATCCATTAATTATTATCGTATAGTGTAACTATTTATATATAATATATCTTAGACATATTTTGTTAATTATTGCATAAATTAATTTATGCGGCTTCTTCATTACCCTTGTTTATATATGTATATGTTTATCACATGAGTCAATTAACTTATACATAATTCACAGTTCATTTCTGTTTGTTTTTCACTGAACATATTTCTATTTTCATATTTGTTCTCTGACATTGCAGAGGAAGGCTACAACTTCAGGCAAACAGCTTGATGCTAAGGTACTTTAACGTTCATCATCATTAGCATTTCCTAATTCACTCTATTTTCACTCTAAAATAGAGTTTAGAGTAAATATTCTCCTAATGTTACTCTATTTTTTACTCTGTTGTAGAGTAAAAAATAGATTTACTCTATATATAAAATAAATTGTTTATTTTTTGTTTATCATTTTATTTTTCATTCTAAAATAGAATATCATTGAAGTATTACTCAATTCTATTATAAAATTACTTTATTTTAAAGTAAAAAAATAGAGGGAACCTTTGGAGATGTCTTGCATGTATCTCCCCGGAAAAGTAGTATTTATCCCTAATTAACTTAACTAATCAACCTCTTGTTAAAAAATGTACTTACAATTGGATTTTTTCAGACTTTAAGACGTTTGGCCCAAAATAGGGAAGCTGCTCGCAAAAGCCGTCTTAGGAAAAAGGTAACCATTACAAATCCCTATCTTTTCACGTCAAATCATTATCTTTTGTTTAAAACTATTTATATTTCCTATTTCTTAGTTACTGTTTAATAATATAGTGTTAGTGTGAAATATATATATATATATTAGTCAGCAATTAGTAGCTAGTAGTAGTAGTACACTATATGCAATCACCCAGTTGTATGAATAAACTATATAGCATATATTTCCTATATCTACCATTATCAGTCTTCTTCTGTAGTTCATTTATAAACGTAAATATAATTGTCATGCACTGATGAGGAAACTTTGATTTAATTACGAGAGAGTAGGTTAATATTCTAAATCTAGCTAATAATGTTGAATTGTATTATGATAAACGTAAATAACAAACGCATATATGGTTTGAGCAGGCTTATGTGCAGCAGCTAGAATCAAGTAGGATAAAACTTTCCCAGTTAGAGCAAGAACTTCAGCGAGCTCGTTCTCAGGTTTCACTTGGAAATTAAATTATTTCTAGTGTTATATAATCTTATTTCGCTGAATCTTCTGATTAATTTATAACTTTTCTTTCAATATAGGGGATGATTATGGCTGGCTGTGGACCACCTGGACCTAACATCACTTCCGGTACTGAAACCTAATTAAAACTAACATTTGCAGTTTTATTTTATTCAAATATTTGATTGGACCCAACAACTATATATATATCTATAGACTATAAAGGATTAGTTACTTATTAACATAATGTTGAAATGTACATATATAGGAGCTGCAATGTTTGACATGGAATATGGGAGATGGCTAGAGGATGATAACCGGCATATATCGGAGATTCGGACCGGTCTGCAGGCTCACTTATCTGACAGTGATTTAAGTATGGTCGTTGATGGTTACATCGCTCACTTCGATGAGGTGTTCCAACTGAAAGGCGTGGCTGCGAAAGCCGATGTTTTTCACCTCATCGTCGGAA
Organism: Moricandia moricandioides; assembly: GCA_905132885.1. Lineage (NCBI taxonomy): Eukaryota > Viridiplantae > Streptophyta > Magnoliopsida > Brassicales > Brassicaceae > Moricandia > Moricandia moricandioides. The sequence continues at coordinate 4,225 of CAJHQQ010001920.1, forward strand.
CATGGATGTCTCCAGCCGAACGCTGTTTTATTTGGATGGGTGGTTTCCGTCCATCTGACCTTATCAAGGTTAGTCATCATATCATAAAACATTATCTTAGAAAGAGCCGTATCTAAGAATTTGGAGGTTATAAACATTTTTAATAAAAACTTTCACAATGTGGAGGCAATGCAACTTATATATAATATTTTTAAAATTTTGGGAGTCAGATCTAATGTTTCATTTCGCTATACTTTGAACTGGCTTTGATCATAACATGTATAAATAGTATTGTTTTTTAGGGGTAGGACGGATCTGAATATCTGAGAAATTTTGGGTATTTGGATCCGGATTCGCCAGATCCGTGATTTTAGTATTCGGATCTGGATCCGTGTCTTCTGGGTATTCGAACTTCGGATATCCGTCTAGATATTGTAATACACGCGAATATCCGAATTCGGATCCAGATCAGTAAAAATAAAAATAAAAATATTTTTAAAATACAAAATTTCTCAAAATAGTACATAAATTAAATATTTATACAAATTTTATTTATGAATATATATCTATGACATATAATATTAGTAAAATTAAAATATAATATTATAAAATTTATTTTATGAATAAAATATTAATATATCAAATATAATTATTAATAAAATTAAAAATTTAATATATTTTAAAAATACAGATTCGGATATCCGAACCTAAAAATTAAGATATCCGGATCCGAAATAATACTATCTGGATTGGACGTCCCGGATATTCTATTTTGAGAATGGATCTGGAGCAGATCTCATATCGAATCCGGATCTCGAATGATATGTGCTAGACCTATTGTTCTTTGTGTGCGTTTGCAAAACTATAAACTGTTGCAAGATAGGAAGATAATAGCCAAAAATTAACAAGAGAAAGTATATTCATTAGTCATGAGTCAAAACTAAAAGAGAAAACTGATGTGTTTCGTAAGATATTGGTGTCGCAAATGGATCTATTGACGGAACAACAACTAATGGGAATATATAGCCTACAACACTCATCGCAACAGGCAGAGGAAGCTCTCTCTCAAGGCCTCGAACAACTTCACCAATCTCTCATCCATACCTTCGCTGCCTCTCAAGGCATCGATGATATGCAACAAATGGCCGTCGCTTTAGGCAAAGTCTCTAATCTCGAAGGCTTTATCCGCCAGGTTTCATTTTCTCACTTTTTTGTTTTTACTTCATTTGCGTTTATATATTATACTCTAAATTATAATTATGTTAATGACGTATTTGGTGTTTTACGGAGCATCTTTTAAAAGTTTAAAAAGGCTAAGGAAAAGATTTTTTTTTTTATGTTTTGTATTTATGTTTGACTAATTAAAACCTTTTAGTAATATAGAAAAAATAAATGTCTTACTAAATATTTTATCCAATAATGTGAATGTGATCAAATGTTGCTTTCACGCATTGTCGGTTTCTATGTTATGCTCAGTTCCTTTTTCTTGCCGCTATTTTTCTTCTCCCATGCAATAATATATGTTCTTTTGGTCTTATATATAATTATTCCTCCAAGAGCCAAATTTCTTTCACCAACTTATTTTTATATACTAATTAGCAGAAAAAAACAAAGATTATACAGTATATGTTAAAATTACTCTTCATATCTTTCAAAGTTCTGTTTTGAACTCAATAAAATACATATAAAATGTTTTTCCTATTTTCATACATTAGGATCATATTGATTTTTCATTTCTATGTTTACAAGCTATTGACTTTTTATATACCCATTAGCACACCAAGGTAGTAGGTGTGCCATTACTATATTCTTTATTATGAAAAGAGTTAGCGACTTTAATAAAGAAGTTAACTAAATCAACTATGATTGTAAATTTAAATGAAGGCTGATAACTTGAGGCAGCAGACCGTTCACCAGCTGCGGCGGATCTTGACAGTTCGCCAAGCCGCACGGTGTTTTCTAGTCATCGGAGAATATTACGGTCGGCTCAGAGCTCTTAGCTCTCTTTGGTTGTCTAGACCACGAGAGTAAGACACATTTTTATATAATTCATTTCTTTACGCATATCTTATTTTATAAACTAGTAACTTAGTTTTGAATATTATTAATGTGATGAATAGGACGCTAATAAGTGATGAAACATCTTGCCGAACAACACCGGATCTGCAGATGGTTCAGCCATTGCGCAACGACTTCTCCAATTTCTGAATCGAATTTGGAATCTTTATGTTTAAATGGCCAAGTTCCTTTGTATTAGTAATGCTAGGATCTTTTTCACCTCTTTTTTTTTAAAAAAAAAACTATATGAAATTAAAGTACTATTAGGGATTAAGCATCCCACATCGAGAATTTAATGGGACATTAAGTAATATATAAAGGGTTAGGGTCAATCCACTTATTGTCAATTGGTTTTAAGTTGGAAGTCCATGATAAGTCCGAATCTAACACGGTATCAGAGCCCAGATCATAAATACCCTAAACCCCTAATTAACATAACCCTACTCGACCGGGTATAAAGGTCATACTTAACCCTCTGACTGGGTATAAATATCGAACTTGACTCGCTCGACCGAGTATAAATGTCCTAAAGTTCCGAGATTTCAGGCCGATAAGAGCCATCATCTCGAATAGGGGTATTAGGGATTAAGCATCCCACATCGAGAATTTAATTGGACATTAAGTAATATATAAAGGGTTAGGGCCAATCCACTTATTGTCAATTGGTTTTAAATTGGAAGCCCATGATAAGCCCGAATCTAACAAGTACCACGTAAATGGAAGTAGAGTGAGACAGATCGAATATCCAGAGTATTTTAGGATATTCGGATCCGAATTTGTAAAATCGCTATCCGGATTTGAATTTTCCAGATATCCAAACTTAAAATTTCACTATCCAGATTAGTAAAATTACTATTCAGATTCGGATCTGAACCTTTTAAATATCCGTTTTTGAAGATCAGAACGAATCTCAGATTAAATAACGGATATTAATTCTTAGGCCTAAATAGAAATAGAAGTAAGAAACGGATTCATGTGCCCAAGGAAAAAAAAAATTATAAAGAAGAGCAGCAGGGATGCATACATTTCCTAACGAGAGCACTGGGCTCGTTGACTTTAGAATAAAAAAATCATTGACTACTTTTTACATTACCAAAAACGACATACAGATCCCGAATGGCGAAATCCAAACGACAAAAGAACATTTGATAGGCCCATTTATGAGAAATTTGGGCCATATATGGCCCATACACTTCTTTCTGGCCCTATCATGTAATAAAGAAAACAGAGGAAGAAGAGAAGACAGGTGGAAAATCAGTAGTTCGAGAAACCAAACCAGTCTTTTGAGTTTTGAATTGATCACAGTCCAATGATTCATCAAAGAAGCTAACTACAAGCAAGATGAAACTAAATTGGCTTAAACGATAAAATCATAATGATAGCCCAGCCCAATCTAGGCCTAATAAACCATATGAAAGACATAAAATACAAAGACTATTGTTCTACAGTGCTCACCCGTGACCCGTCTTATTTGAATGGTTGATTAACGATTGAAGTAAGGTTCACAAAAAGATAAACTCATACTAAACTTGGACCATGTAGCTGCTATATGATACATTGAATAAGCTTGTCGTCTCGAATTCATGATTAATGTATTTACTTATATTTTATTCCTTCGGGTATTGACTAAACTGACATTTTATGCGGTGAAAATTATCCTCTTTTTTTTTTGAAAAATTATTAAAAATATCAAAAATTAAATATTATTTTTTAAAATATTTTTAATAAAAATATATTAATGTTTGAATTTACACTTTAGTGATTATTGTTTAAAATTTAGTGTTAAACGGGTGGAATTGAATTTCTAAATTTTTATAAATGTTTTAAAAAATTAATTAAATCTATTTTCACCATAAATTTAAAATATTTTTGAAAGTAATTAATTTTTAATAATAAATTTGAAAAGTAATATCAAATTTCTCATAAAATTGAAATTTCTTCCTTTTCAATGTACTTTATACTAAAATGATTTTTTTTTGCTTATAGGTCTAACTCCACTACCTCATTCTTTCAAATATTTCCTACTTCTAAACCTTCACCACCTTGAATCTTTCCAAGTACTATGTATAGGTCATTTGATTCTAGTGTTTCGTTTTTCTCATGGAAAAGTGTCCAGAATGAAATTGGACGTTACGGTAGATTCAATTTTATAGTGCTTATGAAAACATCTCTCTTTTGTATCGAAATATGTCGTTGAAGCAAGAAATGATACATGATAAAATATTTATTTTTGTTGAAAACATTTTTTATTTTAATTTATAAAATAAACTAAAATCTTAAGGTTCATTAATTTAAAATATGCAATACTCTTTCCATTTCATAAAATAACTATTTTCCAGAAATTAAAAAATGAATGAAATACATTTATGTTCTTAACGATTACTTCTATTTAACCAACAATGTTAGGGATAAAGATCAATGTATTTTATTATTAATATTAAGTCTAAACTATGTATTATTTGATATTAAAATTCTAAAAATGACATTATTTTATAATAAAAAGAACTAAATAACCTTTTTTATTAAACAGAGAAAGTATCAATTGAATTATAAGTTTCAACTGTATGTCGCCGTTAGGTTAATTTCATCTGTTAATTAAGTAAACCATGGAGTTGATAGTCCTAGAAAACTCTTGCTTATGAAAAAGGGAACTAATCAAATACATGCATTACAATATTACATCATCGTGTGATCTGCTACATGAATCATCAAACGTCAACAAAAGCGAACGCGTGATTTTATAGTAATGTGCTTTTATCATTTGTCCCTTAAAAGACGGCTAAAATGATGTTGAAATTGTTGTTTTGATGATTAGTTTTGTCTTCGCCGGTCTATTTGCACTTGAAAGATAATCATGACTCATGACTATAGTATAGAATGATGAAAAATGATATCGTATTTGTTGGTATAAGATGTTACATAGTCATAATAATGGGAAAGGGAAAGAGGCTAAAGAAGAAAGAAAAAAAATGGTTCAAATGAATATCTATGAGTCTTCTTAGGATTCTCTTTCGTTGAAAAGCCTTTGTGCTTGTGCGTCTCTCCTTTTCACTATATTAAGTAAGACCCACCACACTGATTTGAAGAAAATTACACTCTCTTCCTCTTAATGTAAACTCGTATACGTATAGTCACGTGTGAACATACTCATATGCACACTAGGAAAGGTTGATTAAATAACCTTGTACTACTAATCTAACACATTTTCGTGAGGGCGAGAGAGAGAGAGAAAGAGGAGAGAGAGAGAAAGATGAATCTTAATGAGAAGTGTTTAAGTTTTGAGTCCTCAAGCTTCCTTGCATGGCTTAGAGCATCTTCTAATTCTTCTTCTCCTTCTTTATTATTCCGTATGAAGACACAAGATGTTGTATCAAGATCAGATCACCTTTTGGAACGCTCTTTATTCTTATACCAACCACAAGAACCACTCAACACAAACACTACATCTATTCAATGCTTGCCTCTTCTAAACAAGCTCATGGAAAATAAACGTCAAGCTTTTGATGATATCAAAGAAGAGAAGGATGATGGTGATGTGGTTACCCTCCAAATAGGATTGCCTACCTATCACCGTGGTGGCTCGGAGGATTCTGATACAACTTCTGAGCATCATCAGGAACAATCCATTAAGAGAGAGATGGTGATGATGAAGAAGAGGAGAACGATAAAGATGATTGATTCTGATATGGAAGTCTGTGGGAAGAGGTTTTGGATACCAAGTCCGGCTCAGATTCTTGTTGGTCCAATGCAATTTGCTTGCTCTATTTGTAGCAAAACCTTCAATAGGTTTAATAACATGCAGGTACGTCTTCTACCTTATCATCTCTATCATAAATACTTTCATACATATCCACTAATTCACCTACAAGCATGTTTTTATGGATCATTATTCACTATGTCAACTTTACCTTTTGCCCATTCTAATATTCATAGGGTATTTTCATTTAGGGGTTATATTTCATTAGAAGATAATATTAGAATGGGCAAAAGGTAAAGTTGACATAGTGAATAATGATCCATAAAAACATGCTTGTAGGTGAATTAGTGGATATGTATGAAAGTATTTAGGGTATTTTCATTTAGGGTTATATTTCATTAGAAGATAATATTTTTCAATAAATATACCTTTCTCTAATCAATTTTTTGCCCTCACAAACTAAATACATGGTCTATGTTTTTACTTAATACATAAAATTTATTTTTGAATTAGAATTACAATAAACTTTGATTTCATACATATGAGTACTGAACTTAACATCATTACATACGTAATTTTGCAAGGAAAATTCTTGTTGTAAATAAAAGATTTTGAACTTTAATGTAATAACTATTACGGTAACTAATCACGGTTGGTGACTCTTTCTAGTAGATATACAACCCCAAATCAACAAAAAGAAAGATAGTTGGGTATATAACTTCTGGATTAGTTGAGACATCTTCGAAAATCTTTTGACTTTTTTAATTGTTTGTCTTGCCTTTTTTGTTGAAAAGCCAAAAAAGCAAAAGATTAATCACGGAGTGGGATTTGGTAAAGTAATTTAGCAACAAAACAAAAAAGGCAGAGAATAAAGACAAACAATGATCATACAACTTTTTTTATGAATACATGCAATCGATTACTTAACCTAATAATCATCCGATTAAAAAGCCATCTAATTAGGCATCATTGGTTTCTATGTATACTTTACTTAGAATTATCTCACTTTAAGTATTTCTAATGGGTCTTCATGTAACTTGTGTGCGTAGAATTTAAGTATTTCTAATGGGTCTTCACTTTTAAGTATTTCTAATGTGATTATCATTTGAATTTCAAATACTCAAACCTCTCTTATATATACAAACATAAGATGTTATCCACATCACTGCTTAGGTTATAATGAATTTACATAAACAACACAGATGCATATGTGGGGGCATGGATCAGAGTTCAGAAAGGGAGCTGACTCATTGAAGGGTACAACACAACCTGCGGCTATCCTGAGGCTGCCATGTTATTGCTGCGCTGAAGGATGCAAGAACAACATCAACCATCCGCGTGCCAAGCCTTTGAAGGACTTCCGTACACTTCAGACACATTACAAACGTAAGCATGGCTCCAAGCCTTTCTCTTGTGGAAAATGTGGTAAAGCTTTGGCCGTTAAAGGAGATTGGAGGACACATGAAAAGAACTGTGGGAAGCTTTGGTATTGTACATGTGGATCAGATTTTAAGCACAAGAGGTCTCTTAAGGACCACATCAAGTCCTTTGGACATGGACATTCTCCTCACCCGTCTCTTTCTTTTGATGGGTTTGAAGAAGATACGGAATGTGTCACCATGGAGTGACAGAGATGTTAGATACATGCACCGTGGGACTGTGTGATATATCCGGTAAGATCAGAATTTTCTAATGTTGCTTCAAAACATCTTAAGTCTACCAAAGAATTTTTATCTTGAAAAAGGATAGATTCTTTGTTAGAGTTATACACTCGATGTATAAGAAGAAAATGAAGCAACATTTTAAAATTTTAGATCTTTTTCTTGGGATATATTTAACGATGAATCTACGTAGAACCCGGTGTATATCTATTACTAATAAAATTTGAGATATTGGTATTACGTATTTGGTGTGTTAAACTAGTACTACTATGCATGTTATAACATATCATTATGGGTTTCTTCTTTAATAAGGGTGTGATTATCTCTTGGAATTTTGTGAAGCACGTGAATTTTCTGTTTCTCTCTCAATGTATTTGTTTGTATTAGAAGAGAAAATTGGTGTGCTTCACTTAATTATTGTAGTACGATAATCTTCAATAGAGACTCTTCCTATATATATATATTGTAATCTCTCTTTTCATTACATATATCACGTCCTTTCCATCTTATATTATTGCACTTTTGCTTCGTATGAATCAACGTACTACTCAGATTGTGTGGTAGTAGGAAGTTTGTGATACCAACTTCAATAAGGCGTCAAAGTGAGCTTGAGCTGATGAGGTGACTCAGATTAGCTCCGCTTTTCACTAGTACGAGCTATGGTTGTTAAACTCATTTATTAAATGACTTTAATTAATCAAGCTTGATTTACCTCACAAATTATACGAGTGATCTTTTTAATGAACATAAGCTTCTTCGTAAATTTAATGGTTTTTAAATTATTCATATATATTGGAAATATTTGTTTTATATTTTAACTATAACAATGAACTAGAACTTGACATGCGTCCCTGCACGGGTGTTTGATTTAATTTGTGTTCAACATATATAAACTTATAAATCGCTGGTTTTATAAAAAATCTTTTGTATATATTTTTATGTTTGTAATTTACATATAAAGTAGAATATTTTATATTATAATATAGATGTGGATAATATTTTTTTATTTGTACATAATATTATACTAAAAATGTATAAATTGATGCAATTTGATGTAATTATATTATTCATATATTAACTTGTTTTTTTAATTTATTTAGAAATGAAACAACATACTAAAATTTTTAATGGTCAATATATAAATATCGATTTGGTTAGATAAGCTTTGGAATTATAATTATATAATTTAAATTTATTTTAAATGCAGTGACATAATCTGTAAATAAAAAGAAATATAAAAATGAAGTACTTCATTTATTGTAAATATAAATGCTAAGTTTGTAAATAAAAAAAATTATATTGTTATCTATGTATTCAAACAATTTTTATTTATACTGTTATCTTTATTTCCAAACGGTACGAAAATGTACTTATGATACAACAAGTAATATATAACTTATCTTTTTAAATATTGGGCTTTAATCTGGGCTTCATGTAAGGGGTATAGTTTCTTAGTAAACCACTTGTATCTAAATACTTAGGCCATGAGCCTTTTATTAATATATGGTTGACAAAAAAAAGAAAGATATGATGCCATTTTGGTTAACTTCCAACTGGCTGTTTAGTTTTGGGCTTGGCCCCAAAACAAGATTAGTGGAATGCATTAAAAAGAGCCTGAATCAGTTATCTATAAAAAGACTTAGTTATTGGGCTAGTTCTGTTGATCAAACTTGGACAGAAACATATGGCTTAACAAACTCAATAAAATAACAAAAAGCTAGGGCAACACGTAGTACAGGGAGTTGGTGAGCCGCCAAAACAAAAGTATAAAGGGAGTTGGTGAAGAGGTTTGGTAGCAGTAGGTAGACAATTGTCCACACAAAAGCGACCTACTCAAGCAACATTACAAGCAAGGTTGTGTCTCAAGACCAATCTGAAACCTTACCAATGCCTCCAGTTTCTGTCGGAGTTGACCATCTGAACGATCATAACAGCACTGAACGTCGTCAGCAGCCTCTTAGCGTCAGTGATCTCTCCCCATCTCCCATGCACGGATCTAACCTACGTGTCGCGTATCAAGGCGTTCCCGGAGCCTACTCTGAGGCAGCAGCAGGCAAGGCTTACCCTAACTGCGAACCTGTCCCTTGCGACCAGTTTGAAGCTGCGTTTCAAGCGGTCGAGCACTGGATCGCCGACCGGGCCGTTCTACCGGTTGAGAACTCTCTCGGCGGTTCTATCCACCGTAACTACGATCTCCTCCTCCGTCATCGTCTCCACATCGTCGGAGAAGTCCACATCCCTGTTCACCACTGTCTCTTAGCTCTTCCCGGCGTACGCAAGGAGCTCCTCACGCGCGTGATCTCACACCCTCAAGGCCTCGCTCAATGCGAGCGCACACTCACAAACCTCGGTCTCAACATAACTCGCGAACCCGTCGACGACACCGCCGGAGCAGCTAAGTTCATCGCCGCCAACAATCTCCACGACACGGCGGCGATAGCGAGCGCACGCGCCGCGGAGATTTACGGTCTGGATGTTTTGGAAGACGGGGTACAAGACGACGCGAGTAACGTGACGCGCTTCGTGATGCTGGCGCGTGAGCCAATCATACCGAGAACTGATTGTCCGTTTAAAACGAGCATTGTCTTCTCGCATGAGAATGGTACTAACGTGCTGTTCAAGGTACTTTCCGCTTTCGCGTTTAGGGACATTAGCTTGAGGAAGATTGAATCTAGGCCGAATCGTGACCGTCCGATGAGGCTTGTGGATGATGTGAACGTTGGGACGGCGAAGCATTTTGAGTACATGTTTTACGTTGACTTTGAGGCGTCAATGGCGGAGACGCGTGCACAGAACGCGCTCTCGGAGGTTCGGGAGTTTACATCGTTCTTGCGGGTGTTGGGGAGTTATCCCATGGATATGACTCCTTGCTCACCATCAGCTTCAGCTTCAGACAGTGCTTCATCGTAAAGAAAAGAACATACAAATTGAAATGTAAACATGGCGAAACAATAAGATATATATGTTAGATTTGATATGAAAAAGATACATTACATTGAATGTTTCTGTGACACGTATAAATAATATGTTTCATTTCCAACCAAAAAAATAATACAAAAATGAAAGAAATGCGTCTGCCGGGTGTCGAACCGGGCCTATTGCTTGGAAGGCAATTATCCTAACCGTTAGACAACAGACGCTTTTGCTTAAACATTATGCTTTAAGGCTTATGTAGGATAAATATATATTTACATTCCAACCAGAAAATAAATAGAAAAAGAACTCTAGATGCGTCTCCCTAAAGTCGAACTCGGGCTTATTGTTTGAAATAAATAAATAATATCTATGTTATTTAAATTTTTTAAAAATACGAATATGTTTTTATTTAAGTCGGATATGAAAAATATATCATGACACAATAAATATAAAATGGCCGTTATCCTAAGGGCAAATCTCTCAAATAGCCCCTTTTGAAGTTTTTGTCACAAAAATAGCACTTGAAAGAAAAAATGATCAAAATAAACCTTTTTTATTTTGAAATTTTTGAAATTTTTAATTTTTTTTAATTTTTAAATCTCAACTCCAAAACCCCCACCCCATAACTCTAAACCCTAAGTTTAGATTAGTTAACCAAAATGTATAAATATATATTTACATCCTTTAATAAAGTCTATTTTGGTCATTTTTCTCTTTGGGTGCTATTTTTGGGACAAAAATTTTTTTAGGTCTATTTTGGTCTTTATCTCATATCCTAATTCCATAAAGTTTTTTTAACAGTTCCGTGGAGTTATTTTATAAAAACAGTTATTTAACTTATTTTTCAATTAAATTAATTTTGTACATGGTAGAGATTTTTAATTTTATTGTTTTTGTAGTATTAGCCACATATCAAAATTTTGTTGGTCAAGGTACTTGTGTTTTAGTATATAAAGAATTTAGTCTAGGATTAAATACTGGTTTGATCGGGTTTAGACACAAAATAGCTGGTTCAGGTGCTGGTATATTTACAACACAGTTTCACGCGGATTTAACCAAATAGGGTTTAAGGGTTCTTCAACAACAATGGCGACGAGCTTGAATCGATTTCGTAGATCAGTCTCCGCTCTCTCGCATCGGAATCAGCATCAATGGCTCTTGAATCTCACTCGATACGGGAACAATGGCTCTCTCCCATCTCTTCGATCAACCACCCGCTCTTTCCTCGATTTCTATCAGGTAATCTGATGAAATTACTCGTTTCACGTATCGTAGAGAGTTTGATCATTCTCTGTTTTGGATTAGTGCAGTTCGGGAACAAGAAAGCAATCGAGGATGAACGTGCTAGACTGTATGCTTTTGATTTTGATTTTGATTCGATTCTTTTTTTTTGGTTCATTGAGAAGTTAATTAGTGGAGGATGGTGTGATCTAGGGCAGTAACGATGAAATGAATCGCGGATACTTTGCTGATATGAAAGAGTTTAAGGAACACGGCGGTAAGGTAATCATGATGATGCTATCGAGTTTTAAAGGGTACATTGCTTTCATTAGCTAGGGTTTGAATCATACATATCGTTTTGGTTGCTAATGTGAATCATATTGGTATGTGAACCCAGTTTCGGGTTTTCTTTGTACTTAGCTATGCACACTATCTATGGGTTTTGTCATGTTTCTTAAATGATAGTTGATGTTGTTGCAGATAGCAGCTGCAAATGAGACTGTAATCCCTGCTGTTTCAGCTGTGAAATTTCCGGAGTTAGCAGTGACTCTTTCTAATGGAAAAGTCTTGAAGTTGCCTATTACTTCGAGTAGCTGTGAGGTTAACGCAGAGAGTTTGGCTGTTCCTAAAGTATCATTGTTGTGTCTGTCTTTCCGAGCAAGCTCTCAGGTATGGATAATTTTACATCGAATTTGTTACATACTTCAGTTGGAAGTTGGAACCAAGAAAATGTTTAGTTAGCCTTTGTGAAGAGGTGTGTAGGATTAATGGAAGTGTTTCTTGTTGAGGTTACTAAGAAATGGTTGTATGATACAGTCTTGGTCAGTGGCGAAGTACTTGCTGATATATATGACATTGTGTTACGGCTTGTCTAATTTTTTCTAAATTGCTGGGATGTGGTTGTTGTGTCTTACAGGAAATGATCAGCTCGTGGAGCAAACCATTTCTTGAGTCATTTGGAGACAGGAAAGATCTTCAAGTGTTTGAGGTACTGATCCAGTAATCCTGCATCGTTTTTGATGTAGAGAGTTATTGCTATTTTGATATTTATCTTAATTAATTAGAATTATCTTAAGGATTTTTAATATTTTTAGATCTATTTGATTTTCATATAAATAGGTTTTTTATACATAGAGTTGTATTTAGTTTATGATTTGATTAATAAAATTGAGAGTTCTCTCTTTATTCTTTGTTTCCGGTAGATCTACAGAGATCCCAATGAATTTAAGAAGACATTGATCTTATTTAGTCTAAGAATACATAAAATCAGTGTCTTCTTAAATTCGTTGAGATCTCTATAAATTTACTGAAAACAAGGAATAAAGAAAGAACTCTCAATTTTTTTAATCAAATCATAAACTGAATACAATTCCAGGCACATTGATCTTATTTAGTCTAAGAATACCTAAGATCAATGTCTTCTTAAATTCGTTGAGATTTCTATAAATCTATCGAATTTTATTAATCAAATCATAAACTGAATACAACTCTAGATTTCTATAAATCTATCGAATTTTATTAATCAAATCATAAACTGAATACAACTTTGCATAAGATTTCTATTTATATGAAAACCAAATAAATCTAAAACTATTAAAAATACTTAAGATAATGCTAACTAATTTTGATAAATATCAAAATAGCAATAAATAGATATTCTAGAATATCTCTCTACATCAGTTTTGAACCTGCACATGTCCTTTTTATTGGCTGCTGTTATCTTATTCTCCCATTCTCTTCAGGACAACTTGTTTTCTCGCGATTACAGGTTTCATTCATAGATAAATGGCTGTTGGGCTTGGCCCCTATAAAAGCCCTACTTCTCCGGGTCTTGCAAAAACCGAAGAACAACGAGAACAGTGTCCTGCAGAGGCAAGTTGTTTACTCATTCGGGGACCACTATCACTTCCGGAAAGAAACTAAAGTTCTGAACCTTCTCACCGGGTATGGAAATTTTCCACTTCATCAAGAATGCACAATAGATTCACATCATTCACTTAAACTTTCTGATTCCTCCTCTGTTGTACTTGTACATACTTATATTATGTTATTATAGGTATATCCTCCTACTCGACAAATCCGGGAGAATAAGATGGCAAGGTTTCGGAACAGCAACTCCCGAGGAAGTATCTCAACTTCTCTCATGCACCTCACAACTCCTGGAAGATCAGTGAAAGGTAACCAATCTGATCATTCTCTCCAACCATTCAAATCAAAAGACTCCCAATCCTCTATAGGCCTATAATTATCCAAATGCCATACAATGTTGTTACAATATTTTTAGCTTTACCAGAAAAGTTCCATTGTGATGAGTTACAAACAAAATTCTTTAAGCAACATCTTGTGGTGCACCTTCTTGATAGAGTTTCACGTATGCAAATAAAACATCTGAGGTCTTTTTTTGCTCCATGGCATGTCCAGATCGATGCTTAAACCGAAGACTTGTCTCAAAAAGACAACCGTTCCTCTGGAACAATCGAATTTCAGAATGGCTCGCCGAAGACAATAATGTAACTCTTCATCTTTTGTTTTTTAAGCGTGATTCCATTGGTGTTATTGGCACCTTCAAGTCTCCAAGCAATAGAGAATCTTGTCTTTCGATCTATATTGGTGCGGGACGTTTAGACTGATAGAGTGCCATGCCATGCCCATCCTTCACTTGTTATCTTATAAAAATGCAAAAATTAAAAACTAATATATAGTACTAAACTGTATATTTAACATATATATGTAAGAGTATTAATTATAATATGGAAAGCCAATTCTCAGTTAATTGACAAAGGTGATATACCATGTCAAGACTTTCGATTAATGCCTAAAGGAGGCTATTAAAAACATTGACTTTTTAACTTTAAAAAAGAAAAGTTACATCCGTACTTCATGGTTGGTGGAGCATAGACACATTACATCAGTGCAGCACTAACATGTTCTTTTTATGCAACAACCGTGTAAATACAAAACAAACAAACAAAAAAGAAAGAAAAATTTTCAATTCTACCACATATCATTTTTTCAAATTTACATAAAATAAAACTATTTTAAATTTATGATGAAAATATATTAAACTAATTTTTTAAATATCTATAAAACATTTAGAAACTCAATCTCACTCTTTTAATATTAAACTCTAAGCAATAATCAATAAAGTGTAAATCCAAATGTTAATATATTTTTCATTGAAAGTATTTTTGAGAAATAATAATCCCTCTGTTTCATTAAAGATGGATGTTTTAGATTTTTCACACTTATTAAGAAAATATATAAAATTTTAGTTACCGATATCTTATTTTTTGTAGTTAACTATTCCTCGTAACTTTTAGCCAATAAAATTTTAATAAACACTTTGAAATTTACATTTTATCATTTTATCAATTTTTTTGTAAAGTAAAGAGTATTTAACTTCTAGTACTTTTAGCAATTTTTTCAAAAAACAAAAGTAACTTAGAAAAGATCACATATTTACCAAAAATGCAAAATTTATAAACACGACAAAATGATAATGATTTAAGCGAAGCTTCATTCTCATATTTAATTAAATTAATCACCAAAAATGCGAAAAACTTTAACGCTGTCACCAGAATATCAGAACGTTCACTTGACGTCTCTCTCTCTCTCCTCTGTAAGAGAAGTTCGAACTCGAGAAAATGGCGGTGGATTCTCCAAAAGGAGCAATCATCGCTGCCGCCGTGTTTCTACATGCTGCGACAACCATTCTTTGCAGCTCCGACTCGGTTCTCAAGCTGGAGAGGTTGATTCCGCCGAGCCACGAACTCAGCTTGGCTCAGCTCAGAGCTTTTGATTCAGCTCGCCACGGAAGGTTACTACAGTCTCCTGTCGGTGGAGTTGTTGATTTTCCCGTTTATGGTGCCTCCGATCCGTTTCTCGTTGGGTAAATAAACCTCTTCCTTACACTTTTAGATTCGGTTCTGTCTTAAAAGATTCGATGCGGTTTCATCAGATGTGATTATAGACTAACTAACAGCTTGTGTAGACTAAGTTAGCAGCAGTCTTTTAAAAGATATGACCGAAAAGATTTTTTTTAAACCGATTTTTAAAAAATTGGTCTAGATATTCAAAACATCGGTCTAGATGTCCGCCTAAACAAGATCACCTAGCAATTTTTAAAACATTGGTTAGCAAGCAGCATTCTATATTAGAATTAAGAATCTCTTTGATTCTGTTTCTTGACTCTTGTCCTTTCCTTTATTAGAATCTTGATTTTGTTTTTTTTTGCTTTCATGACAGACTTTACTATACAAAGGTTAAACTTGGGACACCACCAAGAGAGTTCAATGTGCAAATCGACACGGGAAGTGATGTTTTATGGGTTAGCTGCAATCCCTGCAACGGCTGCCCCAAGACTAGTGAACTCCAAGTATATATTTTCTTTATGATCTTGGTTTTTATCTTTTATGATATGATCACTTGTTTTAAGTAACTCTCTTTTGTGTGTTTTCCAGATTCAGCTGAGTTTCTTTGATCCTGGAGCCTCATCCTCAGCTTCAATGGTTTCTTGTTCGGATAGGAGATGTTACTCTAATTTTCAGACGGAATCTGGCTGTTCTCCGAATAATCTTTGTTCGTATACGTTTAAGTATGGTGATGGAAGTGGCACTTCTGGTTACTACATCTCAGATTACTTGTTCTTTGATACTGTTGTTACCAGTACCTTGGCTATAAATTCCTCTGCTCCCTTTGTCTTCGGGTAAGCTAGCAGCAAAAATGTTCTCTTTCGATAATGATGATTCATTAAAGAGTATATTCAACTGATGAATGCAACTCAGTAGAGAGAAAATGAATAGTTGTCTTTACCACACATAGAACTACATTCATTTGTTGTCGTTATATGTGATGTTTTTCTTCAATATTGACAAACAGGTGTAGCAATTTACAAACCGGAGATTTGCAAAGGCCTAGAAGAGCAGTAGATGGCATCTTTGGGTTAGGCCAGGGACGTTTATCTGTAATTTCACAGCTTGCTACGCAAGGACTTGCACCAAGAATATTCTCACATTGTCTGAAGGGAGATAAAAGCGGTGGAGGTGTAATGGTTCTAGGTCAAATTAAGAGACCGGATACTGTCTACACTCCTCTTGTTCCATCACAGTGAGTTCTCTGAACTTGTTTACATAAAGACCAGGAGGTAGATTCAGGGTTTAACTGATGATTACGAAAGTCATGTAATAAAATGCTGTTTGTGTAGCTTGGAATAGGAAAACTAAAATATATGACCGCACGTCTTGATTCAGAATAATATGATACAAAAAAACATTTCAGGCCACATTATAATGTGAACCTGCAGAGCATTGCTGTGAACAATCAGATATTACCGATTGATCCATCTGTTTTCACAATAGCCACTGGTGATGGGACGATCATTGATACAGGGACCACTCTTGCTTATCTTCCTGACGAAGCTTATGTTCCATTCGTCCAAGCTGTGAGTGTTTTTCCTTCCTGATTACAATAAAATTTAGAAGATAGATGTTATTATACCTTACAAGAAGAAGATTCTTATACCGTTCAAACCTGCAGATTTCAAGTGCTGTTTCACAGTATGGGCGACCCATTACATATGAGAGTTACCAGTGCTTTGATATTACATCTGGGTAAAGTTCCTCCCATGTGCATATATATATTAATCTGTTATCTCTCATAATGTTTAACTGGTAACAAGATTTGAATCCCTGTTTGCAGTGCCATTGATGTCTTTCCCGAAGTTAGTTTGAACTTCGCTGGTGGTGCATCAATGTTCTTAACCCCTCGTGGCTATCTTCAGATGTTTTCTAGTGTAAGCTTATTCATACACTACTCATAAGTTGTCTTGTAGTGTGGCAATGATAAGCTTTGAAAAAGTTTAGCTGCTCAACTCTTAGCTACAGGTCTAATGTATCTAGCCTAGGACTGAATCTAGCAGATGAGAGCTGTTAATGATTTTGTGAGGCAGAGTGATATTACTGAGGGCTGAGTTTATAAGAATAGCAGTTTCCACAGCTTTTTTCTTGTAATATAAACTCGCATCAGCGCCTGAGTTGAATGGGAAATTATAGGCGTTGGGTATTGTCATGATTGGATATTTAGTAAATGTAATGAGTTCTAAACTTCTAATACTCACTTTGGCATTCAAGTTACTCTATAGATAGTTCTCATGTATTCCTTTTCAGCCTTTAGGTAAACATTATCTGTTGACAGTATTGTTTATCTATCAGTCAGGAAGTTCAATATGGTGCATTGGTTTCCAGAGAATGTCACATCGTCGTATAACAATTCTTGGCGGTAACAACTCATAGTTCTTGTAACTTGATCAAAGTGAAAACTGAAAAAGTGCAATTATATTCTCTCATGGCTGCATCGCTATGCAGATTTGGTTCTTAAAGACAAAGTGGTGGTCTATGATCTTGTTCGCCAAAGGATTGGATGGGCAGAATATGACTGTGAGTGTGTTTCTTATTCTGTTTGTTTGATATATATATCACACCCTACATTATGATGGAGAGATAATGAAATTGCAAGAGTTTGATTACGTTACAGGTTCTCTGGAGGTGAACGTTTCAGCGACAAGAGGAGGAAGAAGCAGGGACGTAATAAACACAGGGCAATGGAGAGAGAGTAGTTCAAAGAGTAATTATACAAGTGATTATTATTATTACTTGTTCTTGTTACAACTAGTTTTCCTCTTCCTCCATCTTCGGAACTTACCCTTTTTGTAGCTTTCTAGCATTCACTAGTAGTATGTATCACTAATTAACTCTTACTTACCATCTTACGTACTCAGTCTTATATG
The DNA here is from genome assembly GCA_905132885.1 of Moricandia moricandioides. Lineage (NCBI taxonomy): Eukaryota > Viridiplantae > Streptophyta > Magnoliopsida > Brassicales > Brassicaceae > Moricandia > Moricandia moricandioides. Next base: position 22,541 of record CAJHQQ010001920.1, read on the forward strand.
AATTCTTATCAAATGAAGAAAGTTGAGTTACATCTTTTTGAACAAAAATTATTTGTTTACTATAGCAATAAAGTGATATATTAACCCATATAATCGGTTCAGATTCTGGTAGTTTGAGTAGAGAACTAAAAGTCCATTTATTACTTCACATATTTTCAGTTTTCGGTTTGATTCAGGTAATTTCAAGTCTTTTCAGATCTGGATAGTAAAACTAGAAATCAGAAAATATCTAGAAAAGAATTGGTTTCCATATAGTTTTAGTTCAGTTATATTATTTCAAGTAATTTAGATAAATTATTGAATATTTTAAATAAATTAACGAAGAATTAAAATGATTGGATAAAACTATCGGATAATTCGAATTATTTTAAGTATTTGGTTAAAAATATGTGAATACTTTTGATAATTTAGGGTAATTTCGAATATTTTTTAATATTTTTTTTTCTAAATACGTTCAGATATTTTTAATAAACTTTTTAGTTCTATATGTACTTGGTTATGTCACATGTTAATATAATTAGTGTTTTTATGTATTGTGATTTCTCTTCCATTCTTATTTCGATTTCAATTTAATTTAATTTAATTTAATTATTTTGGATATAGAAATTTACAAACCGTTCAAATATTTGAATATTTTGATTTAATTTCAGTTTTGGATATTTAAATTCGGTTCCATTTTTTTTTCCCAGACCTAGTCGGATCTGTACAACTCTAGATTCAAAACTAGACTTCACGTGAACAATCATATGAGTTTTATACGAAAATAAATCATAACAATTTGAGTAAAATAGAATCTGACACTCCAACGAAAACCTTATTCAACCACATTAATAATGCATACCACATGTCTTTAAATATCCATCTCCGCTCTTTCCCATTCTCACAAATCTATCTCTCTATCTTCCACACCCATTGATTCGCATTGTTTGTTACTATCTGCCAACAATGGCGAACGGAGCCGGTAGATTGGATCTGGACGGCAGACCTATAAAGCCGATGACGATATGCATGATTGGCGCCGGAGGTTTCATCGGCTCTCACCTCTGCGAGAAGCTCATGAACGAGACTCCACACAAGGTGCTCGCCCTCGACGTCTACAACGATAAGATCAAGCACTTGCTCGAGCCTGGTACTTCTCAGTGGGCGGAGAGGATCCAGTTTCATCGGATTAACATTAAGCATGATTCTAGGCTTGAGGGACTTGTTAAGATGGCAGATCTGGTAATTATATTCTCCGTTAATGTGGATGCGGAAGCTGTTCTTTAGTGCCTTTGCTGATTTACACACTCAGATCTGATTCGTTATGGAGAGAATCAATTTCAAATTTCAGTTTTAAGTTGTTGGCTTAGCATTTGTATATGCAATATCAATGTTCAAAAAATCGGCGATTATTATTTAGGCGGAAGTTTATACCGATTTTTCGGAACTGATAAGAAATTAGGCGGTTAGGCGGCGATTATTATGTTGTTTGGCTTAGCATTTGTGTATGCTTATAAGAAATCGCTAGGCGGTAGTTAGGCGATTAGGCTGTTAGGCGTCTTATAAAAGATTATTGTTTAGGCGGACTCTTATACCGAATTTTTGAACTTTAAGAACTGATACTGATGCATATTTGAAGAGGACATGGAGAGAATCGAATTTCAAATTTCAGTTAGCATTTGTTTATGCCTATAAGAAATCGCTAGGGGGTGGTTAGGCGGTTAGGTTTTTAGGCGGTTATGCGTCTTATAAAAGATTATTGTTTGGGCGGACTGTTATACCGAATATTTGAATTTAGAAAGCTGATGCATATTTGGGTTGTTGTTTTTGCGTTGCAGACGATCAATCTAGCGGCAATCTGTACACCAGCGGATTACAATACACGTTCTCTTGACACTATCTACAGCAATTTCATTGATGCTCTTCCTGTGGTATTTGTTTTCGTTTCATCTTCTCTACAGATATGTTTACTCTGTATGTGATGAGACGATAGCTGTGTGACATTGAGTGGTCAATGTAGGTTAAGTACTGCTCTGAGAACCACAAGCGTTTGATTCACTTCTCCACTTGTGAAGTCTATGGGAAAACTATAGGAAGCTTTCTTCCCAAGGATCATCCTCTTCGTCAGGTCAGGCCTTATTTCATTTTAAGCATCACCTTCTGTTAAGTGGATCAAGAAACTATGTTATTTGCACACTCGCTGAAGCTGTAATCAGAAATTTCATTATTCCATTTTGTTGTTTAGACTTCATATTCTGATTCAGATAGTTAAGTTAACTAGTTCGAATCTCCTTTAATAGTTTGGAAACAATGTAGTTCATTTTCCTGCACTTATACCTGTGTATGGCTTGGAGTCCCAATACTTCATCAGGATTATGTGTGTTTTGCTTAGTTTTCTTATGCTAAGTGAAAAGTAGTTTATGTCCTGTGTCTCTGTATTTGTTGTTTCTCCACTACTCACAATGCTCGTCTTGTTTTATCCAGGATCCTGATTTTTATGTACTCAAAGAAGATACATCCCCTTGCATATTTGGTTCTATTGAGAAGCAGAGGTGGTCTTATGCTTGCGCGAAGCAATTGATTGAGAGACTTGTCTACGGTATGCAGGTTTTTTAAACATGAAAAGTAAATTCAATGTGAGTAAAGGCCAGAGGTTCTCATTTTCTTTTGCTTGTGGTTGCAGCTGAGGGTGCTGAGAATGGACTTGAGTTCACCATTGTAAGACCGTTTAACTGGATTGGACCTAGGATGGATTTCATCCCTGGCATTGATGGTCCTAGCGAGGTGTCCCTCGTGTCCTAGCATGCTTTAGCAACGTAAGTATACAGTCTCAGTCCTATAACCTAACTTCTTTTTCTGGCTTCAGCTTAATTGTTTTTACTTTTTGGGTGGGTATTTCCAGAACCTTCTGAGACGCGAGCCTCTCAAGCTTGTGGATGGTGGAGAATCACAGAGAACCTTCATCTACATCAAAGATGCTATTGAAGCTGTCCTTTTGATGATTGTGAGTTTAATTTCATTGCTTTTCCCCTGGTGATATCACGTTTTGTTGCATTGTTCTCAGATAAGTTGCATATCTTTATCAGGAAAATCCGGAAAGAGCCAATGGGCATATCTTCAATGTTGGCAACCCAAACAATGAAGTGACAGTAAGACAACTTGCTGAAATGATGACTGAGGTTAGAAAGCTAGTTCACAAATAAAACTCTGATTGATTTTTGATACACTGCAGCACACTCAAATGCTACTTAAAAAAATGGACAGGTGTACTCAAAAGTGAGTGGAGAGAAGGCTATTGAGAGTCCAACGATAGACGTGAGCTCCAAAGAATTTTATGGAGAAGGTTATGATGACAGCGACAAGAGAATCCCAGACATGACCATCATCAACCGTCAACTTGGTAATTTTCCTCTTGTGTTTTACTGTCTCTTGGGAAAACACAGCCAAGTCAAATTGTTTACTATCTGATAATTTTGGTGTGTGCAAATAATTAGGATGGAACCCGAAGACGTCTCTCTGGGACTTGCTGGAGTCGACGTTAACTTACCAGCACAGGACCTATGCGGAAGCTGTTAAGAAGGCAACTTCGAAACCAGTCGCATCTTAAGAGGTCTCATCATCACCTCGAATCATTTGGTGGCTACTACTACTATTACTACTCCACTCTTTTTGCTTTTCTTTTTTATATTTTACTCAATATTCCCTTAAAATAGGCCATTCTATACGAATGATTATAATATGGATATGGTGGTTGGTACTAGTTTTCGTTTTATCGTTATATATATAGTCTTTTGAATGTGTTGTTGAAAGCTTTGTATGGTTTGTTTAAAGTTTATATGTTACATCATAAGCTTTATAAAATGTTAAATAAGTTTTCTTACCTTTTCGTATAACCACAACGTAAGTTGGCAAGTTAAGTAGCAACATTACAGTCTCTGAACGACACTGTCTCATCACATGTCAAGTTCAAGAATTACCGTTACCCAGCTAAATCCAAAGACCTTTTCTTATTTAACCACTGAACATTTACGGTTTTACCGCAAAGGCAATGGCGCCGGAGATCCAAATGTTTTACAACCGAGACAGAGACACAATGATTAGCATTACATTCACGCTTCTTCCATATTTTTTCCAGGTTAAGAAAGTTTCTTTTTACCTACACGCTAACATGATGAGCATTACATTTACTCAATGTTCTTGTAATTGAGAGTTCTGAGGAAGTATGTTTCTATGAAGGCTGATTTTTAAATTTATTTGCTGAAATTGGATTCGACATATGGCACTGTTAGTGTTCGAGTTGATTATACTCCCCATCACATCGGAAGTTGGAATGCATCATGAGTAATATATCATGTTAAGCTAAATAAGTTTCCAACATAAAACTAATTGGTGATAATACTTATCCAATTCACATGTTTTTTTTTCTCAGCATTATTTACTCATCACATAGGAACATGTACAAAGCGGAGGACGTTATCTTCGAGGGAGATAGAAGCAGCGGTTTAGGCTGGTTTAGCCGCCATGCCGTGGTTGGAGGCTCCAAAGCTATTAGTAACTAATGTTGCTTATGATGCCATGAAGCGTTAGTGTTGTGTCGTCCTTGTTGACTTTGTTTTTCTTTTACATACTTGACTGTTACGGTAGGGCTTAACTTAGAAAGTATGTATTACATATATTATTTATACTCATAAATACTCCTCCTTGTATATACTGATTAAGGTTAATGAAGATATTATCCATATTAACATTCTGTTAGCTAATAGTATGGTTTCTAGAGTTCTGTGTTCTTTGTATGTGTGTGTCGTTTATTGTTCTAATTTTCTGTCCCCCGTTCTGTAAAATATGTGTGTTTGTTTAATTGTTTTCTTCTTTTAACTTATTTTTCTTCATGTAGTCTTTTCTCTCTCAAAAATTCTAGTAGATATTACGAACCAAAACTCTTGATGTTCTTTATTGCGTTTGAGTTAAATCTTTTGCAAAGCTAGGTAAATTTTTATGAGATAATAATATTATATCTTAGCTAGTGAAAAGAAGAAAGATGTCACGTTCACAAATCGATGACAAGATCTACTACAAATCGATAAACAAGAAAAGAGTAACTAAAATAGATACCAGGAGAAACATTGCCAAAGATTCCGAAGTTGCCCGGTCTGTATGTGAGAGATGCATTATGGACCATGTGGTTGCTGTTGTCCAGGATCTATGTTTTCATGTAGGTCAACATCTACATCTCTCCTCTTGTCCGAGTACTCATCAGGTCTACTTACTATTATGCCCTATACTAGCTGTGGGCGATCCCTTGTAATGGTTCAGTACAAGATTAGAAGAAGACATAATCATAATCATCATTAAAACGACTAACCGGAAGATCTTTGTCTTGTGATATTCTCCTGTGTTTGCTCTTGTTGTTAGTCATGTATATGCTTTTGGAGATGAGAGATGACGATTGTGAAGGATGTAGAAAGAAGATTATATAGAAAATTCAGGTGACACGAGTGACAAAGAGTTAATGCAAAGTGGTGATACATGATTATTATACAAAAAAGTATACATTCCTAGTAAGTATTATCATACTATTTACTTTATTTTTTTTTAAACTGCAATATATTTCAATAAATCGAATAACTAATGGAATATTCCTTTGGTTGTTCTTATGGTTAGGTCAATTATATTACATTACCGTTTTTTTTTTTGTAACTTTACATGACCGTTTGGTTATGTACACATGCTGCATGTATGCTTTTTCTATGAGTTGTTTTGTTTATATGGTATATAAATCTATATACAAACATACATATACATTTTTGCTTGCATGCATATATATATATATCAATGGATGCATAGTTCTTGGTGGAGAAAGTGAAAGACAAAGGATCTTCCAAGGGATATGCGGCGACTAACTTCAATGCTCAGCATGCAATGACTACTTTTACTTTATACTTTTCCTTTCCCATTTATCTTTCTTTTGTCTTTTCATCACAATAACTCTGTTTCTATATATAAACACACACGAGATCGTACATAGTGCTACAAATAATTACTCTAATGGATCTTATTAATTTGACACACTTAATTATTAGTGGTGGCCGTTAGGTAAACACGCCTCATGAACCAAGAGCTTGTGGCCCATTGATTTATTGGAGTGGATTAATAATTCGACATGTGGTTCAAGGCTGTGGATCCAATTCAAACATCTACCAAAATCATTGTGGTTTTCTCCTATTAATTGTAAACGCTTTCAATGGCAAGAATGACCGGGAGTTTTTGATCAATGATTAGGGTTTATGCTTCATGTTATCATTTTTATGTTCTATGCAAATGCTTAGCGAAATTAATCCATTAATTTTTTTTAACAGTCTTCACTATTTATTTTCTGGCTATCTTCTTTCAGAATATAGTTTGCAGTTCATTAATCGACTGTTATCAGTCGGAAGAGTTAGATAAAATTGCATAGAACATGGAAATATAATATCCTTTTTAATATTAGAGAGGGAAAGAAACACATTTTTGGAAATGAATCCATTAATCTATTTTTCTTCTTTTGTTCACGATAGCTATCTTTCTATTCCTTTACACATTTTGGGAAAGGAATAAAGGCTTCCGACAATGCAAAGGGGAATAACTAAGCACAACGATGTTAACTAAAGTGAGTGGAAGCTTATCTTTCTCGTCAAGAAAGCAGATATACTATTTTATTTGTTTATGTTGTTGGATAGACTGATGAGTGATTACTAAAATCTCAAAAAAAAATCTTTATTGTTCTCTTAATGAAAATTGTAGTAATTACATGTGCATTATTATAATGCTGATTTTGGTTATTAAGTAAACTAACTAAGTACATAGATTCTCATTCTTGCATGTCATAATCATGAAATTGATTTAGATCGTGGATTGAGTAAGTTTTTCCTTAAATATATAAGTAGTTAAAATACATATATAAACGACCAAAGAAAAATGATATATTATTGAAGAAATTGCAATTTTACCACAAGTTTGATATCACTTTACAAATTTATCTTTAATGAATAATAATTTTTAAAATACCTTAATTTTTTTGATGAAAATAGACATAATTAAAATTTTTAAATATTTAAAAAAAAATAGAAACTCAATCTCACCCATTTAATGCTAACCTTAACAATAATCACTAAAATGTAAACTAAAATGTTAATATATTTCTGATAATATGTATTTTTGCAAAGTGATACTTAATTTATGTTATTGTTGGTAATTTCTCTATATTATTTGACTGATATATTATCCAAAGTTGTAGCGAGAACATCACAAGTAGAAGCAAAGAATTAAAAAAAAATATACTAATGAACAAACAAGCAAAAAGTACGAATCTTCCAGCTTCTAAGATTTCTTGATTTATTCACAAGCAATGCCAAAGAACTAAGAATGTTAGATTAATAGTTTTGGGACTAATCCTTACACAAAGGCAAAGAATCTAACTATCAGTGTTAGTCCCCTTATATAAATATATCACGCAATAGCAACGCAATCAAATTAATTCTTGCTCCTATCAATTAACTAGAAACCAGTTATATACCTCTCCATCAAAACGCCGTCTAGCAATGGCTCCTCAAAACCAACAGCCTCGGCGATCGCAACCGCAACCGCTGCCAGGTAGGGGTTTGAACCCCGTCCTATGCATCATCGTTGCCCTCGTCCTCTTAGGACTCCTTGTGGGTCTCGCTATATTGATCACATACCTAACCCTCAGGCCAAAGAAACTCGTCTATACGGTAGAAGCCGCCTCGGTCCAAGATTATGCCATAGCCAAGGACGATCACATTAGCTCCAGATTCAACTATGTGATCAAATCATACAACCCGGAGAAACATGTCACCGTGAGATACCACTCCATGCGCATCTCCACGGCTCACCATAATCAGTCAGTGGCTCACAAGGAGATCTCTGCCTTCAAGCAACGTCCTAAGAACGAGACAAGGTTTGAGACACAGCTTGTGTCACACAACGTGGCATTGTCTAAGTTTAATGCTAAGGACTTGAGGGCTGAAACGACGAAAGGAGTTATCGAAATGGAAGTGTATATAACGGCTAGAGTGAGCTACAAGACGTGGATTTTTCGGTCGAGGAGACGTACGTTGAAGGCTGTATGTACGCCGATAATGATCAACGTTACGGCTAACTCGTTGGATGGATTCCAGAGAGTTTTATGCAAAACTCGTCTTTAGTTCGGATTATCTATCAACTTTGAATGGTTCCATTTGTGTGTATCAAGTTAATTTGCCATGTGTCCTTGTGTGTATGTGTGTGTTTCTTTTGAAGTTCTTCTTTTTTTTTATGTTCTTTTGTATGCATTCTTTTTTTTTGTTCTATTGTACGCATTCATTTATCCGTTTTTATCTTCTCATTTTTTATATATCAACATGTTTTATATTTGTATGTATTAAATTAAGTTCTATATATGTATGTATCTAGTGAGAAGTTTCTTACAATTCAACAAACCTTCTAACCAATTTTAATATATATTTTTCCAGCTGCACTTTTTTAGTTATACTCAACTTAAAAAAATATGAACAGAAAATTTATAATTTTATTGTAATTCAGCTACAACTTTCTAAAACAATAAACACCTGAGATTGCATGCAGAACTAGCTAGTAACAGATACAATTCGATGGAGCCTCTTAAAATAAGCAGATAGGTAAAACAAACATAAAGTAACCTTGTCTTGGCAGTTAGTCACAAACATCTATATATGTAGGGGTAGTTATTTTTTGTGCAGTGGATTTAACCATTGACCAAATAAAACAAAACAAAATAATTAACCGTACGCTCGACTATGTTTAGCAGAGTATCTACAAAAAAAACGCGTTCGTTTATAAAAAGATAACATCAACTTTTCTGTTTATTTTGTAAATTTTCTGGACACTGTAAATATTTTTCTCTCGATTTCTTCTTCGCCCACAAGAAGAAGAAATGGATTCACTTAACGTTACCTTTTTTAACGAGCTAGCGTCGCGTGGATATAGCATGAGTGATGACGGGACCATGTTCTGCGAGAAACAACCTGTTCTTGTGAGCTCTTTTGGTGTGTGGGAGAAGTTCCTGCAACCAAGTCGAAAAGGGCTGCTTATATGGGACTATGGTCTTCCCCAACTCGAGGCTGTAATCTTCCTAGTACTCTGCTTATGGAATTTTTTTTATTTCGTGTTAAAGAAGATACGTCTTCCCATTCCAAGAATCACCTCCATGATGCTTGTAAGAGCCTTTCTTTTCTTTTAGATTAAAAAAATATTAGGAGATAGTTATAAGGGAATATACATATATATAATTCTATGCGATCTCGTTTAATAAAATGTTTAATGTATTGTTGAAGGCCGGGGCGGCCTTGAGCCAGACGAGTCTTTTGCCTAATGACTGGTTGGTCCAACGCATATTTTTCCCGGATGATCTTAGGCCAAAAGTCCCGGACACGCTCGGTGCGTTTGCCTTTGTGTTTTATTGGTTCCTTGAAGGTGTTAAAATGGATGTTGGTATGATTAGGAGGACAGGTTCAAAAGCGGTTATTACCGGAATAGTCACTGTTCTTTTCCCTATCTTCACGGCCAACATTGTGTTCGGGTCGTTGAGAGAAACTGGTGGTAAGAACTTGACAGGAGTTGAGTACAGAACAATGATTTTCATGCAGAGCATCTCGGCCTTCACGGGTATCTCAAGGCTAATAAGGGATCTAGAGATTGACCACTCAGAGTTCGGAAGGATCGTGCTCTCGACAGCCATGGTGGCTGATGCAACTGGTGTTGGTATTAACGTTGTTGCCTTATTTGCCTGGTCGGACTGGAGGGTCTCCGCCGTGCAAGGCGTAGGAGTTCTTGGATATGTTTTTGTGCTGGTTTGGGTATTTAGACCGTTGATGTTGTTGGTTATTAGACGTACACCTGAAGAGAGACCGGTTAAGGATTATGTTATCTACATCATCATCATTTTATCTTTCTTTTCTTTCGAGTATTTGAAGATGCTTCACTTTTTTCCTGCTATTGGGCCTTTCCTTTTGGGGTTGTGTGTGCCTCACGGTCCTCCTTTAGGTTCTGCCTTGATACAAAAGTTTGAAAGTTTTAACACTGGCATCCTTTTGCCACTTTTCTTGTTCTTCCCAATGCTTCAAATCGATGGACCTTGGTTAGTTGAAGAGGTCCAAAGGCTAAGGCGTTACGATGGTCAGATGTATGAAACTTTGACCGTCATCTTAGTCGTCTCGGCCGCCAAGATTTTCTTCTCAACTATTCCTCCATTGCTAGCTAAAATGCCTTTGACTGACTCTTTCGTTATGTCACTTATTCTCAGCAACAAAGGGTTCGTTGAGATGTGTTATTTTATGTACGCCGTTGAAAAGCAAGTGAGTACTTTACTTTTTTGTCTATATCCAAGAAAATACAATCTTGTAACTCTTTTTTTCTTTGCAATAATTAAGCGTTTATTAGAATCGGATTTATCATAGGCTTCCAACTTAAAACTAATTGGTGATAAGTGGAATTGTTTTAACCCTTTAAATATTACTTAAAGTCCCTTTGAATTCCCGATGTGGGATACTTAATATCTAATATCCCTCCTCGAGATGATGGCTCTTATCGGCCAGAAATCTCGGAACTTTCCAGGTGGGGTTATATTAGTTAGGGACTTATGGTATTTAGGTATTAGGCTCTAATATCATGTTAAATTCGGGCTTACGGTATTTAGGATCTGAGTTATGATATCATGTTAGAATCAGATTTATCATAGGCTTCCAACTTAAAAACAATTGGTGATAAGTGGATTATCCCTAACCCTTTATATATTATTTAAAGTCTCATGAATTCCCGATGTGAGATACTTAATATCTAATAGCGTTATATTGTCTTTGATTTACAGACTCTTCAGGTGAAGTCGTTCACGACAATGGCTCTAATGATTCTATTCAGCTCTACGGTATTACCAGTGGTGATACATTACCTATACGATGGGTCAAAACGTTTCATTTGTTTCCAGAAGAGGAATCTAGTGAGCTTGAAGCTTGGATCAGAGATGAAGTTTCTAACGTGCATTCACAAATCAGACCATATAGCAGGGGTGATAAACTTCCTAGAACAATCATTCCCTCTAGAAGATTCAACGCTTACTTGCTACGTGCTTAATCTCATCGAGCTTGTTGGTTTGGACAATCCACTCTTCATCTCCCACCAAATGCAAAAGGCTGAGCCGGGACACCAGTCATATTCCACCAACGTTCTCTTCGCTTTTGAAAAGTTCAAACATTACTGGAAATCGATATCGGTGGAATTGTTCACGTCCATCTCAAACCCTAAGTACATGCACCAAGAGATTTACTCGCTTGCTCTCGACAAACAAGCTTCTTTTATTATGCTCCCTTTCCACAAAATATGGTCACTCGACCAGACAACTGTGGTCTCAGACGACATGATACGTAGGAAGGTTAACATCAATGTCTTGAGACAAGCGCCTTGCTCCGTTGGGATCTTACTCCATCGCCAAAAAATGGTATCTCCGCAAAAGCGCATTTTTAAGGTACACATATTGAAGCTTTGGTTGTTTCAAATGTCAGTTTTTGTGTTTGAGTTTGTTTTTGCATTTGAAAGAACTTTTCAAAAAAAAAAAAAAACACATGATACATCTTCATTTGCTTATAATAAAAACAAACGTAAATATAAGCAAAAATCAAAATAATAAGTGAACTTATTTAACCAATCAATGGTAGTCTGAGGATAAGAGGAGATTCTGGAGATGATTCTTATTAGAAAGTTAGTTGTCATTTGCTTAGTCAAATCAACTCCAACGGTTGGAACCCCGTTGGGGTTCTAAACTTTTTTTTTCTTTTTTTTTTTGATTTTTTTAATAAAATAAAAATTAAAAAAAATGAACCAATCGCAGGCCGCCACGTGTCATGGGTCCGCAAACAGTTTAAGAACCTGGTTCTTAGAGCATGATTATCCCTAGATTAGGTTTAGAGTTTCTTAATTTTTTTTGTTTTTTTTTTGGTCTGAAAAAAAGATAAAAAAATAAATAAAAAATAACCAATCGCGGGCCGCCACGCACACGCCACGTGTGCGTGGGGCCCGCGCACAGTACAAAAATCCCTCATGGATCGATTCTTCTTTGGTGATTTTTATCACCGGTTTTTATACAGAATGTGGGGCCCACATGACCTTTTTTTAAAAAACCCCACTAAAGACCCACCGATAATGATGGTCTTAATGGAAGGTTTTTAGAGCTGGTTCTAAACAAATTGTGGGCCCCACAATGTTTTAGAACCCTTATAAACCATCTAAAACCCCCCCCATTGGAAGTGGTCTTAGGTGACACGTGACCATGTTTATGTCTCATTTAAAAATTCAAAGTTGGCTACTTGTCGGTATCAACCTCTCTTGGCATGGTAAGTGAGTGTTTTAGGACATTTCCAACTCAACTCTATTTTTTATTATAAAATGAAGTGAAATGGATTATAGAATAAAAAACACTTTAACCCTACTTCATTTCTTTTATTTTCTATTCCATAATAGAGTTTGTTCTACAAATGGAGTAATCTCTTTTTCATTTGTTAATTACTCTATTATGAAGTGAAAAATGGAATAGGGTTAGAATATTTTTATTCCATATTCCATTTTACTTCATTTTGGAAGAAAATATGAAGTTTTACATTGGAGATGTTCTTATAGGTACTCTGTCACCTCGGTTCAATGTTACAATGTTTAATTTCCCGCAAATAAGTGAAACTATTCTTTATTGCACCCAAAAAGCCTCTGGAAGATTATTTGGGTCTTGGTCCAAATACTTAAGAAAAAGAAGTGAAGATCTTTATTTGTAAGAAACAAGACCTTTACACAATCATCTTGAATTTGATAAAAACCAGGTATGCTCAATATTTGTGGGAGGAAAAGATGACAGAGAAGCCTTGGCAATGGGGAAGCACATGATGAGGAACCAGAAAGTGAGACTAACGGTGTTAAAGCTAATCCCAGGGACACTGGTTGGTATGACCACTGGGTGGGATCAGATGCTTGACACGGCAGAGCTTAAGGATACACTGAAGAACAATATTAAACCTTCGGAAGGAGAACATAACTTTGTTGAATATTTGGAGGAGACAGTTGACGACGGTTCCGACACATCAAGAATCCTTCGGTCAATCTCTAGTATTTTTGATTTATTCGTGGTGGGTAGGAGCACCGGCATGGGGACCGATGTGACCAGAGCACTGAGTGAATGGACGGAGTTTGATGAGTTAGGTGTCATCGGAGATTTGTTGGCGTCCTCAGATTTTCACCAAAAAGGGTCGGTGTTGGTGGTGCAACAACAACAGAATGTAGCTTGTAGATAAATTGTATTAATCACATTTTTAAGAAGATACCAAAACAGATATACAGTTTTTATATACATGATATACATTTTGTAGCCAAAAAATTCCAAAATAAAGCAAAATTAAGTGACAATTAGTCTTCGTTGCCTTGTGGCAAGTTCCAAAGCATTTCCCATGACAAAGAGTGAACCCTCTCTAGAGTGAAATTCGTATTTAATTAATTCTCACGTGTAATTCTAAAAAAAATGATAAAAATTGAATATAAAAATTCTACCAAAAATTTTATACCTACCTTATTAGAAAACAGAGATTTTGGATATCATGCTGGTAAATATCCATTATTAAACATCCATAATACTAGTGTTGAAACATAGTGAAAAGTAACTATTTTCCAAAAGTTTTAAAAGTGTGTTTTTGTTTTTCTTTGGTCAATGAAAGTGTTACTAAAACAATTATAAATTTTTACTCTTAATAAGAATCTAGAATATTTTGCTTTTATTATTAGCGGATGCAATTTCTATATATAAAAATATAAACAATGTAAAAGAAACATGGGATGGAGAGCAATGTAGCTACAAATAGCATAGACAACAAAATAAACATGGCGAATTGTTAACTGAGAATTGAGATACGTACCTATTGTTTGCAGGTCATTCAAGTTTAGTCATTTTCCTAAGTCAAATTTTTTTACAAACCTTTTTTCTAGACGTTTTCTCCTCCCCAATTCAACTACAAACCCTAAACCATTCCACAAGATCTTGAACCTAAAGCTAATCTTCTCCAATTCTCATTTGATCTCCCTAAAATGGATCAACATGCACACATGGATTACTTGGACGTTGCATGGCGAGGCTACAAGGAAGACAAGAACACGTCTCTATTCTGCGAGACACATCCTTTCACGTTAAACTCGCACGGTGTATGGGAGAGGTTGATTTACAAGTCACGAGGGATGAGCTTTTGGGAATATCCACTACCTAATCTCGAGATCATAATATTGTCTACTTTTGTTCTTTGGCGTCTCTTCGAATTCTCATGCAACAAAATCGGTCTTCGAGTACCTAGATTCACTCATATGATGATCGTGAGTTTCTTTATCTTAATATTTTTTTTTTTCATTTCAACAAATTACGATGCATGTCTAAAATGTAGTTTCTTGATCGTTGAAGGCAGGGGTGATCTTAGGTAAAATATGTCATTTAAACAACACCTCTTGGCTCCATAACATATATTTCCCTGATGATAGCCGACCAAAGATCCCAGAGACACTGGCGGCTTTCGGGTTCCTTTTATATTGGTTCCTAAAAGGTGTTACAATGGATGCTGGAACGGGCTTGAAGATGGGGAAAAAAGCTAGTGTGATTGGGTTCACCACAATGTTCGTACCCTTGGTATGTGGCAACATCATCTTTAGATTGAGAAAACGAAGAGGCAATATAACATTGCTGACGACGGAATACAGGTTGCTCATGTTCTTGCAAAGCATATCCGCGTTCACAAGCATTGACACACTCCTAAGAGACCTCAAGATCAAACACTCGGAGTTTGGAAGGATAGCACTTTCTGGTGCCATGGTGACTGACATGTTGGCTTTTATTGCAACGTTTTTGAATGCCATGCACTGGGAGGGATACGATGGATTGGTCCAAACCGTACTTAGCTGCTTATTTTTCTCGTTTATGGTATATGTGGTGAGGCCAGCTATGTACTGGGTGATCAAGCAGACTCCAGAAGGGAGGCCAGTCAAGGATATTTACATCTACTTGATTTTGGCTCTCGCTTTCTTCTCTTTCGAATATTTTGAGATGATTGGTCTTTTTGGACCGGCTGGATCCTTTGTTCTTGGCTTGACTGTTCCCCATGGATATCCTTTAGGTACAACTTTTGTCCAAAAGTTTGAGAGCTTTAATCTTGGAGTTATATTTCCTCTCTTTGGATCATTAACCATGATGCAACTCGATCTCCCATGGTTATTCAAAGAGTGTGGGAATCTTGCACGGATGGAGGGCCAGCTATATGAAGCCGTTTCTCTTGTTCTTTTTGTGAATATCACAAAGTTCATTGCTTCCACCGTAGCTGCTTATGCTTTTAAAATGCCCTTAAGAGACTCCTTTGCTCTAGCCCTTGTTTATAGTAATAAGGGAGTCTTTGAGCTCTCCTACTTCACATATGCTGTTGAAATAAAGGTACCATCCGTTCTATATATATATATATCAATATATGAATATTATATGGTTAACTTTTTTTGTTAACATCATACATATTGAACATCTTTGACAGAAAGTAACACCAGAAGTTTTCACAATCATAGCTACAATAATCTTCTTAAACTCTATCTTCATACCAATGGCCTTGGAGCTCGTCCATGACCCAACCAAAAGATTCAAATGCTACCAAAAAAGGAATATGGTAATCTTGAAGGACGGCGCAGAGCTCCAATCTCTTGTGTGCATCTACAAACCTGATCACATAACTTCTATGATCAGTCTTTCAGGAGCTTTCAACCCATCAGAAGATTCTCCAATGGCGTGCAATGTACTCCACCTCATCGAACTTATGGGTCAAGCAAGTCCTATGTTCATTTCACACCAGTTGCAACAACCAGAGCCAGGGAGTATTTCTTGTTCCGACAGTGTCATAAGTTCATTCCGTCGCTTCCACAAAAAATTCTTTGAATATATATCGTTGGATATTTTCACTTCAGTCTCTATGTCCAAATACATGCATGAGGATATTTGTTGGCTAGCCCTATCCAGAAGCCTATATCTGATTCTGCTTCCTTTCCACCGTACATGGTCTGCGGATCGCTCCACGGTTATCTCCAACGATGATAGGCTGAGAATGATCAATATTAACGTCTTGAGACGAGCCCCTTGCTCTGTTGGAATCTTTATCTATCGCAAACCCATCGCGGAACATCATATGACTGAGTATCACAGCAAGGTACTGATATTATCCAAATAACACGTTTCCATTTTTAATTATTAGCTCTAAAAGCCTATCTATCATTTTTTTTCCTAGCTATGTAGATAAATACAAGGCCAAAATTTTATAAAACAAGATACTTTCGTTTTAAAAAGAAGTGTGTAATGCAAAAAATAAAATCAAATGGAAAGTTTTTTATTGTTTTTAATCAGTTTATTAGGTGTTTGCATGTAAAATTTTGTTTGCAATGCACATGAAAAAAAAAAGTATAGTGTATAACATTATCAAGCTCTCACCTATGCAGATATGTTTAATCTTTAACGATGGGAAGGACGATAGAGAGGCTTTGGCGATAACTAATCGGATGAGACTGACAGAGAAACGGATAAGCCTGACTATCATAAGATTCATTCCAAAAATATCTGAAATAGAGAACCAGTATTTGGGGGAGACCTTCCAAACGGTTAGCCTGGAGGAGACCGTGACTAACATCATTGGGTCCAACGTCAAAGAAAATGATGACAACGTGACATATATCGAAAGAGAGGTTTCAGATGGATCTGAGACCTCCAAAATATTGCGAGCAATGGGGAATGATTATGACTTGTTCGTAGTTGGAAGAAGCAGTGGAGTAGGTACTGAGGCTACCAACGGGATTAGTGAGTGGGCAGAGTTTGATGAATTGGGACCCATTGGAGATTTGTTAGCATCACATGAGTTTCCTTCTAGAGCGTCAGTGTTGGTTGTACAAAAACAAGAATACATTCATAGTGCCAAAAGCAAAAGAGGGTTATCTAAGTGATGCATGTGAGGATGTGTTCACTGCTCAGCTCTTTTATTTGTGCTTGTCATATAAAAATAGTTTAGAATGTATGAGATGTGTGAAGTTATGGAGTACAATGATTCGATTTTCTTCTGAATATGATAACTCCAAGATTTTCTTCTAAATATGATGATAACTTCAAGGTTTTAATAGCTTCTTAGATTACCAAAATTAAACAGACAACCATCTGCATATTATATTTGTTTTTACATCCAAAGATTATCTATTAAATCGAATTAGAACAACCAATAAAAATAAGTTCTTTTCGGAGAAACCAGATATCCTAGCTAAAAGATCAGCACCATCTTCATAATATTGTTTACAAATTAACCCTTACAAAAACTTTTTCTTAACCCTAGAAAACATAAGCCGTCGGCAGAGACTGCATGATCCTTTTCCAACAATAGCTACCATTACTATACCAATTCATAAATAGATTATCTTAGAATAACACGATCATTTAAACACATTTACCAAAATAGAAAAAAACATTATGATTAATTTTATTGGCAGTAAACAGGTTATTTTTAAGGTCTAGATAGATAACCATCTCATTTTAGAGCCGTCGGCTAGAGTGTTTATTTAGAGTGTCCTGATTAATGAGATCATGGTAATTTAAAGCAACATAAAATTTACAAACGCCAAAAGAGAGGGAGAGATAACACATGGACACTATATTTATCCACAATTTCTGATTATCTTAGAGACGTTTATGGGATTTAAGAAACCTTTGTGACCGGTCTTTTTAGTTCTTCATTTGACTGGAAAACAAAGAGTTTTCATTGATAAATTTTGTTCCAGATGGATTCACAAGAGGAGACTTGGCATAAAGGGATGTTGGAGAATCATATGAAAAGAGAAGACATGGGGACAAATATGATTTGCGATGTAAGTCCACATATAATGTTGAACTCACGCGGTACCTGGGAGAAACTGGCTTCTGAATCTGGAGGAATACCATTCTGGGAGTATCCTCTTCCTAAACTAGAGATCGTAATCCTCTCCACGTTCATATCCTGGCGTTTCTTTGACATCTTGTTCAAGAAGTTAGGTGTTCCTATTCCAAGGTTCACCTCCATGATGCTTGTAAGTATTTACAGGTTTAAAGTATTTCAATATGGTTAGATAATATAAAGACCGGTCCTAAAATTTTGGGAACTTTAAACAATTTAGTAGTTTTTCATTAGGGGTCTATGTATATATATTCATTCAAAATAAGTTTAGCGCATAAAGCGAATGTTTCACTTGGCTCATGGCCGGCTCTGGTTATATAGTAATGTTCTCTTGTTCTTGAAAGGTTGGGGCATTCTTAAGTGAGTCGTTTCAGCCCAAGCAGATGTCATGGCTTCGACAAATTTTTATCCCTGATGATTATATGCCAAATGTTGCTGAGACCATTGGTACATTTGCTTTTACTCTAAATTGGTTCCTAAGGGGTGTGACTACTAATCTTGGCATGCTAAAAAAGTCCAAAACTAAGAGTACTGCAATTGGAGTCACCTCAATGATAATCCCATGGTATATTGGAAAAATTATCTATACATCTAGAGAGAAAGCAAGTATCTTAACCATGACGCAGATGGAATATACTGTACTTATATTCACCATGAGCATGGCACCCTTCACTTGCATCAACTTGCTCCTCACTGACCTCAAAGTAGTTCACACCGAGTTCGGCCAAATCGCTCAGTCTTCAGCAATGGTAATCGATGTGCTTGCTTTTTCCATGAGCGTGTGGACTAACGTTAGCTACAATTATAGAATTGGTATTCGGATGGGATTTGCTTTTATAATCTTCGTTGTTTTCTTGTACCTTGTGAGACAAGCCATGCTTTGGGTGATTAGACATACACCAGAGGGATCCCCAGTGAAAAGCATTTATCTCTACATTGGTCTCTTGCTAGCTTACTCGTCTCACCTTTACTGGACTCGCTTCTTGTTCTTCGGACCGTTGGGTGCGTTTGTTCTTGGTCTGGCTATCCCAGACGGCCCACCATTAGGATCACTATTTATACAAAAGTTCGATAGTTTCAATGAGGGCATTTTATTACCCCTCTTTGGATCATTTACCATGATGAAACTAGATTGGTCGTTTCTAATAAAGGAGATTGGAAGTGGAGAGTTTCTCCAAGGACATACCTACGAGTGTTTTTCTTTCCTTTTGGTCTTGTACGTAGCGAAAGTTGTGACTTCTTTCTTCTCAGCCATAGCTGCAAGGATGCCTTTGAGAGATTCAATTATTCTAGGTATCATTATGGGCACCAAGAGTAGTTTCGAGCTCGCTTATGTACTCCAAGCCTTCGAAAAAAAGGTAAGAATCTTGTTGTTATAGTTATATAACTATATAGTCGTCCACTTAATTCATTAGGTAAATTCATTAAATTACACAAAAACCTATGACAAAAATAACATATAAAAGAAAAAAAATCAAAATAGCATATATAATTATGAGAAATTGCTAAGAATAACACAAGTTGCAAAAATACATTCAATCAAAAATATATTAACATTTGAGTTTACACTTTAATAATTATTGTTTTGGGTTTAGTGTTGAAGGTGTAGGGTTGAGTTTCTAAATGTTTTATAATTTAAAGGTATTTTTGAAAATTGTCATTCATTAAAAGTAAATTTTGCAAAGTGGTACCAAACTTGTGATAAAATTGTAATTTCCCTATAATTATAAGGTAAAATGACTAAATTACTCTAAACCCTAAATCTTTTGCCTAGTCATACCTCCTAACTATTAAACATTACTCCAATCATTAAATCAAAACTCATATATAAAACAAAATTTAACTTTAATTAATGATTTATTTAAGAATTTTTTTTCATTATGTGATATTTTATGGTATTTCTTTAATTCATTTTTTAATGTTTGTCTTTAAACAGAGACTTAGTTTGGAGATTTTCTCGCTTATGGGCATATACATTCTCGTAAACTCTTTGTTAACACCGATGGCTATACATTTCTTGTACGACCGGGCCAAGAGATTTTCGTGTTACGGGAGAAGAAGCTTGAGACATAGGTCGGAACTACAAATGTTGGTGTGCATCAACAAGCCAGACAACATAACATCCATGATTAACCTTCTAAGAGCTACTGCACCATCTAAAGACTCTCCAGTGTCGTGTTGTGTTCTTCACTTACTTGAGCTTGTGGGTAAAGCTACTCCCACGTTTATCTCCCACCAGCTTCAGAAACCAAAGCCTGGAAGCAGATCTTACTCGGAAAATGTCATAAGCTCCTTCCAACTGTTTCAAGAGATTAATAGAGACTACACATCTATACAAATGTTCACCTCTTTAACTTCCGCTAAAGAGATGCATGAACACATTTGTTGGTTTGCTCTTGATAAAAGTTCTTATCTTATTCTTCTATCTTTTCACCGCACTTGGGGGGCTAATGGTTATGGCGTTACCTCGGATGATCAAGCACTGAGACAACTTAACCGTAACGTCCTGAAACGAGCACCTTGTTCTGTCGGAATCCTTGTTTATCGCAAACCAATGTGGCAACCCAAATCCATAGAATCTCCATGCAGGGTACGTATAACTTTGCATTCCACCATTCTACATTTTTAATATGTTAGGTAGGTCATAATCTTTTACGGACCTGGAGTTAATTTTTAGATATTCCGATTTAAATTTATAACACTAGATTATGATCCGCCCTTTGAAAGGACGGACGTATATTTTGTTTTAATTTTTTTTGAAAAAAATTATTTTTTATATTTATATTTTTTCTGTAATCATATTTATATATAATAATTTATCAATAATATAAATAATTTAGTATTATTAATATAAAAATAATACATTAATGAATAATTAGACCAAAGATTTATTAATTGGTCATGTTTCTGTTTTAATATAATAGATATATTTTTTGTATATAAAAACCTATATATAACCATAAAATTCTTTTGTGGGGTTAGATAATTCAGGTAAGTCTACGTCCGATAATTCAGGTATAATGATACATCATTAAATCAAACATGATTAATATGTTTAGCGATTTTCCTTTTTAAAAGCATAACTGCCACTATATCTAAAGATTTTTATAGAAGTGGATCTCGATAATTGAAGAAACAAAATAATATGTATTATTAAAAATTAGTTGGACACAACATATATTAATTGGTCATATTTCTGTTTTAATAGAATAGATTCCGTATCAAAGGTGGTTTGAATCTGAAGTACAAAAGAACCAAATTTGTAGTATTACTATTCTACCAACACTTTGGCACCATTCTATATTGTTGTTTCATATACAATAAAAACTCAACATTATTGTCACCCAAACACATGCAGGTGTGCTTGGTTTACGTGGGAGGGAACGATGACAAAGAGGCATTAGCATTAGCAGACCACATGAGAGGCAACCAGAAAGTGAGTATAACGGTGCTGACTCTGATACCTATATCTAAAGCCGAGGAGGGCAGCGAGTGGAGTGAGAGTCAAATGGTAGATACGTGCCAGGTTGAAGAGAGGCCTGGAGATAACTCCATCACATACATTGTTAGGATGGTGGAGGATGGGAATAAAACCTCCGAGATTCTGCACTCAGTGGCTTATGACTATGATATGTTTTTAGTCGGAAGAAGTAGCGGGTTTGGTACCGTGGTCACCAAAGGACTTGGGGATTGGATGGAGTTTGAGGAGCTTGGTGTCATTGGAGATTTGATAGCCTCTGAAGATTTTCCTTCTAGAGCATCCGTCTTGGTCATCCAACAAGAAGAGTGAGCTATAGAGTATAGTGTCCTTTTCCTTATAATTAATTTAGCTACACTCTTTGTTGAGATTGAGATCATTAACGACTGGATCTTGTATTGTACGTTCATAGAACTCTCAAAAGTAGATTGCTCCTTCTTGTGTTGAAATGATTATATAAAACACATGTACAGTGGGCAAGATATATAGTTTTATATGGAATGATACAAGATATTCAATTTTTATCAAAAGCCTCTCAAATTTAAAATAGTTGATCCAATATTATTAAGTTTTATTTATTTTTAATACTGATTTATTTTTTTATTACAAATTATAAAAACTATACCAGATATAATTCTATCTGTCTGATAAAAATATATTTATGATTATTCTACTTACACTGTCTTAAACTCTTAAACTCTCTATAAGTTCTATATTTGACGGTTTTGTTTGCAATATATTTGAAATTTTTGTAAATTTCTCCATTAATAAAAGAGTTAATTAGTCAAAATCCCAAAGTAGAGGGAAGAAAGAAGAATTTTTTACACTCAAAGACACTTTATGACTTTGTTATTACAACTCAAGCCACATTGTACTTGTGGGTCACATTATTAGATGTGAAAGACATTAATATCCTTTAACTAAAGACAAAATTAGTTTTCCTTGTTTCTCTTATCCAAATCTGAACGTGACCTAATTCTATCCTAGTCCCCATATGTACCAAAGCTATAATTATATTTTTAATTACATTGACACAATAACCATCTATTTTTTGCATCCACAATTGAATATACTTTGTCTACATAACTTCGTTCACAAAACCTTGTCCACATAACTTTATACACAAAACAAGCTTCATCCACCAAAATTGAGGTTCAGGGAATAACCGTAAATATATCAATTGTAAAAATGTTAAAATGTTTTATACTCGTCCACAAGAAAATAACAAGTTTATCGTGGATGGATTCATTGTGTATGGAAACATCGTGGATGAGAGCTTTGTGGACACATATCATGAATGGAAGTATCGTGGATGGTTGTGTTGTTTATGGTTTCACATAGACCATGTCCACATAGTCCATGTCCACATAGTCCATGTCCACACATACATTACACCTCCCCTTATGGACAATCGCACGATGCATGTGTCTCCTCAACAATGCTCTATCGTGTATGATAGGAGTGCTTATCCACTCAACATTCATAACAATATCCATTTGTAAAGTTTAATACAATAGTTATGTAGTCCCTACGTGGACATTAGTTTAGTTTCTATACTCACAAACATATTAGCATTCTTTAAATACGTGTATACGTTATCATCCACATCCACACGCTACAATCATTAGATACATGTACACATATAGATTTTAAAATAAAACAAAAAAAAACATATCAAAGTGGATATCAAATTATAGAGAATAAAAAATCATAATTTATTATATCAACAAATTTGTTATATATATCTTTAATTTTAAATTAAATAAAAACAAAACATTAAGAGGAAAACTAAATAATAAAGAAAAAAATTAATTTTTAGAAACATTCTCTCTCTTTTCCGAATCAATCTCTCTCATTTAAACACAACACATACTCTTCTCTTCTCATTAAGGGCATTAGAGCATGATTAACCGGGGTCTCTTAAGGTGAGGTTCTTAGCTTTTCTAAGAGACGTATCTTAGCTTTTAACTACGAAAAGCTAAGAACCGTCTCTTAAATAAGAACCATAAGAGCCGTCTCTTAGCGGGAAAAATGCAAAAAAAAAAAAAAAAAATTAAAAAAACAAATTTTTCGTTAAGAACCCCACCTTAAGAGACCCGGGTTAATCATGGCCTTATTATCCAAACTTTAACTTGAGTCAAGGGAAAGTGCCTATAATGTGAAATGTGCCTTTGAGTGTAAAGTAAACTCAAAATGTAGCCCATAATGTAATCAACTCAAGAAAGAAACTCTGCCGCCATATTCATCTTTCTTCGGGGTTGCAACACGTGTCCTCTGTAAGAAATTCTAAAACCCTAATTTCAAAAAACTCTACCTTTCTCTCTGAAGTCTTTGATGTTAGCGATTCGATCATCGAATCACTTCCGATGCATATCTTCTCTCTGTTCTAAACCCCGATTCTCTTCCTATCGCCAAGTTTCCCTCTTTCCCTTTAGCTCGTGCCTCCACAGAACCATGTCTTCTTCTCGCCCTTCTGCATTCGACGCTCTCATGTCCAACGCTCGCGCTTCCGCCAAGAAGAAGACTCCCCAAGCTTCCACTTCATCTCCCTCCCCGAAGAAAAGGAAATCCGCGAAAACCCAAGACGCCGATTCGGCAAAGGTGGAGCCTTTTTCTAATTCCGAGAAACCCAGATTAGATACGCCCTCAATTTCGAAAAAGTCTCAGTCTTTGAGCCAGACTGATAAAGTTGACGAATTGAAGAGTAAGATTGTGTTGCTGAAGAGGAAGCCTAGTGACTTCGATCCTGAGAAAGTGTGTTGTTGGGAGAAAGGGAAGAGAGTTCCGTTTCTGTTTATTGCATTGGCTTTTGATTTGGTTTCAGCTGAGAGTGGCAGGATTGTGATTACTGATATTCTATGTAACATGTTGAGAACTGTTATTGCCACCACTCCTGATGATTTGGTTGCTACTGTTTATCTTGCGGCGAATGAGATTGCTCCTGCTCATGAAGGAGTGGAGTTGGGGATTGGTGAAGGTTCTATTATTAAGGCTATCTCTGAAGCTTTTGGTAGAACTGAGTCGCAGGTTAAGAAGCTGAATACGGTATGTTGTTGAATGTTCGGTTAGGTGTTTTATAGAAGATTATTGTTTATGTGGATGTCTAAACCGATTTTTTTGAACGCTGGACTGTTCTTTTTTTTTAAATCGTTTTGTTTATATTTGATTTGGCCACTAGGTACCGCCTAGACCAATTTTTTAGAACACTGAGGCGCAGGTTATAAAGTTGTGTAATTGATTGTTGTTTGTAGGAACTGGGAGACTTGGGGCTTGTAGCAAAAGGAAGCCGTTCGTCTCAGAGTATGATGTTCAAGCCAGAACCATTGACTGTTGTCAAGGTTTTCAATACATTTAGACAAATTGCTAAGGTACTTAAAAGCCATTTTTGGATGACTTCCATGACATTCAGTAGCTTTCTTTTGCCTGACTACATAAGAGATGAATGGCACTAATGCATGTTGGTTATCGCAGGAAAGTGGAAAAGATAGTACAGAAAAGAAGAAGGATAGAATGAAGGCACTTCTTGTGGCAGCAACAGACTGTGAACCTCTTTACTTAACTCGTTTACTTCAGGTTTGCAGATTATCGTTAGAACTTTTCCTGCTTAATCCGTTTACTGGGTTCCTTTCTAAGCCCTGCTGAATTTACCTTCCAGGCTAAATTGCGGTTAGGGTTCTCAAATCAGACTGTCTTAGCTGCCTTGGGACAAGCAGCTGTATATAATGAGGAGCACTCGAAGCCACCCCCAAAAACCAAGTCTCCTTTGGAAGAGGTTGGCTTTCTCTTTTAGTTTCTATATTTTTCATTTTATGTTACTTGTGGCTTTGACTCTTTCTTCTAGAGGCCTCATGATTTACCTCTAATGCTACTCTGTTTTTATTTAAATATCTTTACATGTGTGTGGTACTTTACACTATTTTTTTTATGGATGCATCCTTCTGCTCTGTCTTTGTAGGCTGCGAAGATCGTTAAACAAGTATTCACTGTGCTTCCTGTGTATGACATTATTGTTCCTGCTCTTCTATCTGGTGGTGTGTGGAATCTTCCTAAAACTTGTAACTTTACACTGGGTGTTCCAATTGGACCCATGCTTGCAAAACCAACAAAAGGTGTAGGCGAGATACTGAATAAATTCCAGGACACAGTTTTCACATGCGAATACAAATATGATGGAGAACGTGCACAGGTGATATATAAAATCCGATGAATGTTATTTCTGTAGAGAAGTTATTTATATATTCCCATTAAGGTTTGGCTTATCATCAGTCAATTTGGTGCAGGTTCATTGTATGGAGGATGGTACATTCGAGATATATAGTCGAAATGCTGAAAGGAACACTGGGAAGTACCCTGATGTTGCTCTTGCGTTATCAAGGTAGACTTCTGGTGTAACTTATTGAATATAGTTAGGAAGAGTCAATCTTGAAGTTAGTGAATCTTCTTTATCAGATTGAAGAAGCCCGCTGTGAAATCTTTTATCCTGGATTGTGAGGTTGTTGCTTTCGACAGGGAGAAAAAGAAGATTCTTCCATTTCAGGTAACTCATAAGTAACTACCATGGTTCGAATATTCAAGTACTTGGCTTGCTAGCTAGTTTTAATAGTTCTTTTTTTTTCTTTATTCAGATTTTGAGCACTCGAGCCCGTAAAAATGTGAATGTCAATGATATCAAAGTTGGCGTATGCATCTTTGCTTTTGACATGTTATATCTAAATGGCCAGCAACTTATCCAGGAGAATCTTGATATTCGCCGAGAGGTGTGCCAGTAAATCATTTTTTCCTTTGGTTTCATGAAGTAAAAGCTGTGCAAATATGTACTCATGTTTCATGTAGTAAGTGTTGTGCAAATATATAATCACTTGTGTTAATTTTGCTTGTTGCAGAAGCTATACGGATCATTTGATGAAGATCCTGGATATTTCCAGTTTGCAACTGCTCTAACATCCAGCGATATCGATGAAATACAAAAGTTTCTTGACGCTTCTGTTGACATTGGGTATACATCTTACACTTCTTTGGGTATTCTATTCGAGAGAGTATCTCCCTGCATGCCTGTGGTGAATTGCTTTCACTTACTTAGCACCATATGGCATTAATATCTGCCTCATTATCTCTTTGTTGTCCCAGTTTGTCATCTATATATGTACTTGTCTTTTGCAGATGTGAAGGGTTAATCATTAAAACATTGGATTCAGATGCTACCTATGAGCCTGCAAAGAGATCCAATAATTGGCTAAAACTGAAGAAAGACTATATGGACAGGCAATATTCACCTCTAAAGTTTTGTTTCAAAAATGAAATCTGAGTCCTTTACTGACCCCTAGAGTTATGCAGCATTGGAGATTCTGTGGATCTTGTACCAATTGCTGCTTTCCATGGACGTGGCAAACGCACAGGTTAAGACCATTCAAACTATATCAGCTGATACATTCACCCTTCATGTTGTTAACAAAGCTACATGCTTTTCTTCTAGGTGTCTTTGGTGCATTCTTACTAGCTTGCTACGATGCTGATAAGGAAGAGTTCCAGAGCATTTGTAAAATAGGTCAGTCTTGTGCACCTTTGCATTTCATTTTTTTTTTGGTACGTGCTATATTAGTTCCTCAAGTGTCTTATACGTTGTGTTAACGGTTTGGCCTTCTAGGTACTGGATTTTCTGAAGCCGTGCTTGAAGAGCGATCTAGCAGTCTCCGGTCCAGAGTGATTGCTACTCCAAAAGTAGGATACATCTTTCTTCTCTCTGGCCCTTTTTTGCTGCAAGATCATATGCTTAAGTTGTTGGTGATTGTAATGATTTAAATATCCAAGCAATACTACCGAGTTGGAGACAGCCTCAATCCAGATGTTTGGTTCGAGCCCACTGAGGTCTGGGAAGTGAAGGCAGCTGACTTGACAATTAGCCCTGTACATCGTGCAGCTAATGGAATCGTGGACCCTGATAAGGTTTAACATTATCTGGCTTATTCATTTTTTGGTATGATATGATATTGAACTATTTGATTTTTGTTTCATAAAAAGGGAATATCTCTACGTTTTCCTCGTCTACTCCGTGTACGTGAAGACAAGAAGCCAGAAGAAGCAACATCATCTGAACAGGTGAAGTCTCATCCTAACCACAGCCAGTTTTGTTACTCAGATGCTATTTACTAGAAAGGGCAAGACCAGACTGGTTTTGATGTTCGTTTCTCTTTTTTTTTTTTTTTTAATTTCTGTTTACTATGCTTATTTTCAGATTGCTGATATGTACCAAGCTCAAAAACACAACCATCCAAGCAATGAAGGCAAAGGTGAAGATGATTGAACAAACTGCAATCGGGTCATTGAGTATTTTCCTTGTAATGTACACACTTGTGTTTGATTTTTTAACCTTAACTGATAATGGAAAAACTAATGTGAAGTCTGAAAAAAAGAGATTCTGTTTGGACTCACTCTCTGGGATGAATAAATCTTTGCTCAGTTTGACATCAGTTGTTGAGATCAAAGGTGAAATGTTAATACAAGGACCATGCGTGTTGTATCCGTGGTATGAGAACGACATTGTCGTGGGATGTTCAAGAAGAATCAATTCATCTTTTCTTGATAAAAAAAAAAAAGAAATATCCCATATACGTTTTCTTTTTAACAACATCACGATAATTTTGACATGTATATAACGTAGAATATTTTTTAAAAAGTTTTTTAACCAAATATTTCTAAAAGAAACGACCAAAATAATTTTTTAAAATTTAATATTTTTATTTTATTTTTTTAAACTTTAAATTTTATCTTAAAATTTCACTCTAAATCTTAAATCGAGATTAATTAATCCTATGGGTATAAGTATATATTTGCACTGTTTAAAAAATATATTTTGGTCATTTTTTTATTAAATATTAATACAAAAAAATAATTATAACATTTCTTGAGGTATTTTTCTATAACTTAAATTAGCGTCTTGTGTTTTTAAAACAAACCAATCTAATAATAATCAGATTATTATAATTTCCCCAGCCTTTCCAGACTTTAGGTATTGTTTTGGACTCATATTTTATTTAAATAGTGATTCGAATATATAATAATCAAATTGATCAGCAAGTGCTAATAACAGTAAACAATCTGATGATATCATCAATAAGTTGACTTCTTAAATTGGACAGCGGATTTTTGTCTCTTCTCAAACCCCAACAGAGGGAACATCAAACTTGTCAGCAAGATTGATTCATACATGTACCACCACGACTATTGTTAGGCATGTATGGGACATACAGCTACGAATATATGTGTGTGTATCTACACAATATATTTTTGGTTAAGAACTTAAAATCAGTACTAGATACGCATGCATATCTACCTATCAATTGGCCAGAGCCGACTTATTTCATTTCCTTATGTATTAAATCAGAAACCTATTTTTCTTACAGGTATTGATAAAATCCGTGACTACTAATGATTTTGTTATGCTCTCTCCCGTTTTTAATAAATGTCATTTTGATATTTTTTATGAAAATTAAAAAATTGTATGATAGACTAATATACATATTTAATATATGATTAATTAAATAAAAATAATTTAAATAAAAATTTATTGGGTATTCAAGATGGTAGAAACTGAATTTAATGTATAAAATTACATTTGAATTGTAGAATGACATTTTTGAAACAAAATTAAAAACTTAGAGTAACACTTATTATGAAATAGAGGGAGTATTAGGTTGTATCTAACTCTATATGAGGCCTTATAATAGTTTAATAATAGAGAATTTGTTAAGAATATCATAAGTTAAGTATAACTTTGTAAAAATACACACTATCAAAATATATTAACATTTGAGTTTACACTTTAATGATTATTGTTTATGGTTTAGTGCTAAAATGGTGAGTTTGAGTTTCTAATTTTTTAATAAATATTTAAAAAATTAATTAAATCTATTTTCATCAAAAAGTTAAGGTATTTTTAAAAATAGTTATTAATTAAAGAAAAATTTGAAAAGTAGTATCAAACTTATGGTAGAAATGTAATTTTCTCTTAATAATACATCCCATATTTATGATTTTTGTTTAATGCCTTTCTAATCCTTTTCTTTCCGAAGCAGTAACCATTTTATTTATTTTAATATCTTTTGTTATACAAATAAAATTTTACAAAACTAAAAATATCACACCACCCAATTTTGTTTTATATATTTATAAGATTTTTACTATAGTCTTTGATTTAATTTGTTTCATGCATTTGTATTATAAAGTTTACAAATAAATTGAATTAAAGATAAACCACCAAAACTATTATTTCAACGTTTAAATCCTGCAAAGCGCATAACATGTCTAGTTTTTTTTAAAACTAATCTTAAAATTTTATTTTCAGAGACTCAGATTAAAACCTAATGTATCCACTACATACAAACATTGAAAACATTAAGATATATAAGCAATTAAGCGTTTAAGAAACAGAAGATATACAGCTAAAATAAACTTCAAAAGAGAGAGGAGCTGACTTATTCTTGGACCAAAAAACAGATAGGAGGTGATCTCGAATTACACGATTCAAATAGAAAAGAACTAACGTGGGTGTGCTGGAGCTTGTATTGAAGATTCTTGCATCCCTGTCTTTCCAAATGGAGTAAACAAAGATTTATAGTCGAACCTATAGTATAGTATAGTTTTGTATTATGTAGGAGCAATCCAAAATTATAACAAAAGAAATCATCAAAGTTTTCATATTAATTAGTACAAATGATGATTGTGAAAAGACATATCAAGTAACATGTTTTCTGGATAAAACTTACATTCTAAAACCTTTTTGAAAACTTTCTAAAACCTTGAAAATTTTAATTATCATGTTTTGAATCTTAACTTATGTGTTTATCAAATTTTACTTTATTTTAACTTTGGAAAATATTTATACTCATATTGAAATTTAATGAATTATTGATCATATTTGTTACAAAATAAAACAAAATGAAATTTGGTAACGACTTGGCCATGCAGAAGAATTCCACTTCCACATGTACATGACAAGCAAAATAGCATTTTAGGCAACCTTTGGAATAACCCCGAGACTTGAAATATGCCTGCGGCGAATATGGAATCCTCCAAACAACACTATTAAATAGTTAGTTAACCGTTTAGAATCTTCAAAGAATGTATTCTTTTTGACTTTGTCAACACTACCGAACTCTATATAAACCCTAACCTAAACTTGAAGCAAGTCTAAAGGAAAAGAACTTCATCATATCTTTAAAGACCAATGGGTGATTCTAATGGCAATACGGGAAGCTCCATGCATGGAGTCTCTATCGACACGACCGGCAAGTACAATCTCCCGGTTGATACGGAGGATAAGGCAACTGTTTTCAAGCTCTTCTCCTTCGCTAAACCTCACATGAGAACGTTCCACCTCTCGTGGATATCTTTCTCCACATGTTTTGTCTCGACGTTCGCTGCTGCACCACTTGTCCCCATCATCAGGGAGAACCTGAACCTCACAAAACAAGACATCGGAAACGCAGGAGTTGCGTCTGTCTCTGGGAGTATCTTCTCTAGGCTGGTGATGGGAGCAGTGTGTGATCTTCTAGGTCCACGTTACGGCTGTGCATTCCTTGTGATGCTTTCCGCACCAACAGTGTTTTCTATGAGCTTCGTGAGTGGAGCCGCAGGGTTTATAACCGTGAGGTTCATGATTGGGTTCTGTCTGGCGACGTTTGTGTCGTGTCAATACTGGATGAGCACTATGTTCACGAGTAAGATCATCGGTCTGGTGAACGGGACAGCCGCCGGGTGGGGAAACATGGGCGGTGGGATAACGCAGTTGCTCATGCCGGTTGTATATGAGATCATAAGGCGTTGTGGTGCAACAGCGTTCATGGCTTGGAGAATCGCTTTCTTTGTCCCTGGTTGGTTGCATATCATCATGGGAATCTTGGTGCTCACGCTAGGTCAAGATCTCCCAGGTGGGAACCGAAAGGCTATGGAGAAAAAGGGAGAAGTTGTCAAAGACAAATTTGGAAAGGTTTAACTCTATCTATATGAATATGTTTTCTCACAAAAATTAATATCTGCCTACGTTGTAGCTAGATGGATCAAAGGTTTAGCTCATGATTGTTATAATAATGGTGTAGATTATGTGGTGCGCCGTTAGAAACTACAGGACTTGGATCTTTGTTCTTCTCTATGGATACTCGATGGGAGTTGAGTTGAGCACTGACAATGTTATCGCCGAGTACTTCTTTGACAGGTAGACATATAGAGTAAACTATTAAATTTAGAGTTATCATGTGTTTCTAAATTAAAATCAGTTGACGAATGTACTTCTAAATTAAATTCAATTGACGATAAATAAATTGATCATAATTCTTATATATTAGTTAATTATTTTTTTAACTATCAATGTTGATCATAACTTATATATATTAGTTAATTATTTTTTCAACTATCGATGTGTTCATTAACATAAACATATACATTGTTTGTTTAGGTTCCATTTGAAGCTTCACACAGCCGGAATCATAGCAGCATCTTTCGGAATGGCCAACTTCTTTGCTCGGCCAGCAGGAGGCTACGCGTCTGACCTTGCAGCTATTCGCTTCGGGATGAGAGGAAGGTTGTGGGCGTTGTGGATCATTCAGACGGCAGGTGGTCTCTTCTGTGTGTGGCTAGGCCTCGCCAACACTCTCGTCACTGCCGTTGTAGCTATGATCCTTTTCTCTTTAGGAGCACAAGCCGCTTGCGGGGCAACCTTTGCAATCGTTCCCTTTGTCTCCCGGAGATCCCTAGGGATTATCTCGGGTCTAACCGGGGCTGGAGGGAACTTTGGATCAGGACTCACACAGCTCATCTTCTTCTCAACCTCACAATTCACAACTGAACAAGGGCTAACGTGGATGGGAGTGATGATAGTCGCTTGCACGCTGCCTGTGACCTTATGCCACTTTCCTCAATGGGGAAGCATGTTCTTTCCTCCCTCTAAAGATCCAGTGAAAGGTACCCCGGAGTATTATTATGCTTCCGAGTGGAGTGAGCAAGAGAAGGAGAAGAACATGCATCTAGGCAGCGTCGCGTTTGCCAAGAACGCCACTTCTGAAGGCGGCCGCAGCGCCCGCTTAACGAACAATGTTTGATCAATCAATGGTTTCATTTAAGTGTGATGGGACAAACTTTGAGAAAATAAAACACACATTGTTTTCATATGCTTTTATTACATTTTGCTTTTGTTCTTGTCGTTCTTGAATTTCTTTTGTTTGTTTGTATTGAGCGGTTTTTAGTTAAAAGTTCATGTTCATTGAACTCTGCCCATGTGTTGAGAAATCACAAAAGTGTTTGCTTCTTTTAATCATTATAAAAAACGAGTTTTCAAGAAAGAGATACGGTGAGTGATTGTGTGTATGATGAGTTTATTAGTAGTTTGAGCAAATTTGTATGTTAGGTTTAATCAACATTTAAGTTGTGTTCATATGTGAAACGAAAATGCCAAGCGTTTTAAATTGGATCTTCTAGTATCTCCTAATAATGACGTTTTCTTGTCATTACGTTCTCTCTTTTTTTTTTACATCACGTTGTCATTACGTAAACAAATAAAACAACATATTGAAATGGTAACTTTGACGTATATATAACTTAGCTTATTGTATTAATAAACCAACCAAGATTCTAAATCTGCCCCTATGTTCACAAACTTTTTATGTACCGGCGTTTCCAAACTCTAAATGCTTTTTGACTTATTTTTATTATATAATCAAATTTAAAATTGCTCACACACCTTAGTATATGAATATAGCAGTGATGGCGTCATCAATAAGTTGACTTCTCAAATTTGGAAAGCGAGACTTTGTCTTTTCTCAAACCTCCACAAGTCTGGAGACAGGAAGCAATGGACACGTCACCAAGATTGGCTTATACAAGTACCATGGCTATGGTACGGCAAGTCGGCAACTTGATGGACGATACAAACATGCATCAGCTCTTAGTCATTTACAAAACTGCAAGTACTTTTAATATTTTGGTTATGTATATACACATATCTACCTATGAATTCCTAAGAGGCAATTTAACAACATTTACATATGAAGTCAGAAACCTATTTTATTTTTATGTAATTGTTATCCAAATTTTTGGTTAGGACTTTTTTGTTTGTTTATTTAGAGTCCTTATAATAGTTAAATTATGCCACATATTAATGAGTTTTTGTCTAACTATTTGTTAAATTACGTTAACTTAACTGGTTGCACATATTGTTTAAATATGACCAATGTCAATCAAATAGAAGTTACATATATATGGTTGGGCACTAGGGCTTATAACCATACCATACATATCCCAATTTGGCAGAATTATACTACTATATGTGGAAGATATATAATAAGTTTGTTGAAGTGATAAAACGATTGTATGGAATTTTAAGAGACAACTTATGTGCAGCTAAGGCCACAATAAACTCGACCGTCCGAGAAAACAGCAATTAGTTTATTCACTAAATCATAATTATTGATTCCTAAATACTTATACGATGGGGGGAATTATGTTGATGCCCCTAAGAAATTATTATTAATTTTTAGTTCAACTGTATATAATAGAGAATTAAATGATATCACTCTCGAATGATTAGAAATGTTGATTTTGATGAGCAGCATAATGCTGATGATCGGGCTGGCTGGTTGACAGATGATCACTGGATGAGAAAAGAGAATCACCGAAATGTGTTGTGTATTAATTGAGAAACTTTATAACATGTGAGATATGTCATGTATTATCATTAATTTTTAAAATTATTAGAAAAATAGATTGATTCATCTATTTATATATTATATTTTTATTAAATTAACTAAAAAATTAGATTAGTTAACTCATATAATTGTATATTTACACCTTTTAATAAAAATTTGCTTTAATCATTTTTCTTTTATATGCTATTTTGTGACAAAAGAAAAATTTAAGTCTATTTTATGGTATTTATGTACTGTTAAAACCTAACATTGCATTACAAAGGGAAAGAAAAAAACTCAAACGATATTTACAATAAAATTGAAAGCATATGTGTCACTGAAAACTCTCCATGCTAAGCTTAGATTAAGCTAAAACAATGCAAACTATAGATAGATTCATGAAAAGACCAAAGAAAGCTAGGTATCTGCTAGAGTAAGTCTCTCGGCGTCTTAATTTCAACCTCAACTATATTCATGAACCTTACGCTACATCTCATATTTTAGGGAATGGAGTTTTGATAATAATGGAATTGCCTACAATTTTGTTACTGTTTTTAATGATTAGTAATTTAATATACATGCGACTTATGAACAAGAAGAATAGAGAAGGGTAGAGCTGTCTTTTGAAATGTAGGCAACCTTTGGGATAAGCGAGAGACTAGGAAGATGCACCAGATTCCTCCAAAGAGTATTTTTAAATTGTTGTCGTCAACAAAAAAAAAATGTGTTAGGGTAACCGTTGAGAATCTCCAAAGAATGCATTTATCAAATAGTCAACGCTAGGAATACTATATAAGCCCTCGTGTGATCTCCAGACATCAATCAAAACAAAAACTCGAATCATATCACATTCTTGTGAAAGAACTTACTAGTTTGGATCAATGGGTGATTCTACTGGTGAGCCAGGAAGCTCCATGCATGGAGTGACCGGTAGAGAACAAACGTTTGCTTTCTCGGTAGCTTCACCGATTGTCCCAACCGACAAGACAGCAAAGTTCGACCTGCCGGTCGACTCGGAGCATAAGGCAACGGTTTTCAAGCTCTTCTCCTTTGCCAAACCTCACATGAGAACGTTCCATCTCTCGTGGATATCTTTCTCCACATGTTTTGTCTCGACGTTCGCGGCTGCACCACTTGTCCCCATCATCAGGGAGAATCTCAACCTCACAAAACAAGACATCGGTAATGCTGGAGTTGCGTCCGTCTCTGGGAGTATCTTCTCTAGGCTTGTGATGGGAGCAGTGTGTGATCTTCTCGGTCCACGTTATGGATGTGCCTTCCTTGTGATGCTTTCCGCACCAACGGTGTTCTCAATGAGCTTCGTTAGTGGAGCCGGAGGGTTCATAACTGTGAGGTTCATGATTGGGTTCTGTCTAGCGACGTTTGTGTCTTGTCAATATTGGATGAGTACTATGTTCAATAGTCAGATCATCGGTCTGGTGAATGGGACAGCCGCCGGATGGGGAAACATGGGCGGTGGGATAACGCAGTTGCTCATGCCTATTGTGTATGAAATCATTAGGCGTTGTGGTGCAACAGCGTTCACGGCCTGGAGGCTTGCCTTCTTCGTCCCTGGTTGGTTGCACATCATCATGGGAGTCTTGGTGCTCAATCTAGGTCAAGATCTGCCAGATGGTAACCGAAGTGCCTTGGAGAAAAAGGGAGAAGTTGCCAAAGACAAATTTGGAAAGGTATCTTTCTACACATATATCACACATGAATATGTCATCCTAACGAGCTAGACGTGTTAAGTATTAACTCTTGAATTTTTATTAATGGTGTAGATTATGTGGTACGCCATCACAAACTACAGGACTTGGATCTTTGTTCTTCTCTATGGATACTCCATGGGAGTTGAGTTGAGCACTGACAATGTTATCGCTGAATACTTCTTTGACAGGTTTGCTTTTGATAGTGATTAAAACTAAAAAACTCCATATATTAAGAGAGAGAGTAGTTAGAACCTGAGCATAGCGAGATAAAACATTTATTTCTCGCCAAAAATAATAGCGGTTAATCTTATAATTTGGCCTCAAATGATGATTAAGCAAAATATATGTTTAGTAATTGTTTTAAACCCCATAATAAATCTAAAGACTGGTCATAATATGTTTATGGTTTGGTCAGGTTTCACTTGAAGCTTCACACAGCTGGAATCATAGCTGCATCTTTTGGAATGGCTAACTTCTTTGCTCGTCCAGCAGGAGGCTATGCATCTGACCTTGCAGCCAAGTACTTCGGGATGAGAGGAGCGTTTATGGGCGTTGTGGATCATTCAGACAGCAGGTGGTCTCTTCTGTGTCTGGCTCGGCCGTGCCAACACCCTCGTTACTGCTGTTGTAGCTATGATCCTCTTCTCTTTAGGAGCACAAGCCGCTTGTGGAGCCACCTTTGCAATCGTGCCTTTTGTCTCCCGGCGAGCCCTAGGCATCATCTCGGGTCTAACCGGGGCTGGAGGTAACTTTGGGTCAGGACTCACACAACTCATTTTCTTCTCTACCAACCGCTTCACAACTGAAGAAGGGCTAACGTGGATGGGAGTTATGATAGTTGCTTGCACGTTGCCTGTGACCTTATGCCACTTTCCTCAATGGGGAAGCATGTTCTTGCCTCCCTCTAAAGATCCAGTGAAAAGTACGGAGGAGCACTATTATGGTTCGGAGTGGAACGAGGAGGAGAAGAAGAAGAACTTGCATCAAGGAAGTCTCAAGTTTGCTGAGAACGCCAAGTCCGAGGGCGGCCCTCGTAGCCGGTCTGCTACGCCACCTCAGAACACACCCAACAATGCTTGATCATTCCAAGATTAAAATCAATAATTTTACATATGTAAAATGGAAACAAACAATGGGAAAATAAGTATCTATTTCTTTTTTTTTTCATATGTTTTTATTGCGTTTTGTCTTTCTTGAATTTGTTTTGTATGTTTGCACCGAGCCTTTTTTAATTAAAAGCTCTTTTTGATTGAAGTGTATCGCTCTTTAAGATTATAGTAAGACTCGTAACAACTAGTTAATCTGAATTTCTCAAAAGTTCGTGAAAGTACAAGAGTAGTTGATAACAACAACAAAAACTCTTAAAATATCATATAAGTTAAGTGCTTATCAATTGATATTGCTGACGTCTCTATGTCCAACAAGTTGGGATATGAGAAACAAAGAGAAAAAATCATTGTCGGAATATGAAAACTGAAAAGTCAACTATATATTGATGAGATCAGCACCTTTAAGTAATTATATTTGTAGAGGTGTAACATGAATCTGTATTAATTTTTTTTTCTTCAAATAGATTAGTTACAACTCAAACAAACTAATTTAGACATTTTTATAATTAGCGCTTGAGCTGTTTGATTTAATATTGTGATAATGGCTTCATTGACCTGCATCGTGGTCTGCAGACTTATCAAGTCCTAGTCCTGGCAACACAATAATTCAGATATTTAATGATGACGTACCATTAGACTTTTCGTATCATGTTCACATTTCAGATATAGACGTGCTCGTTGACTCTCAAATGTACAAACTACTACCGTTAAACTATATTTAGATAAAAAACTATGTCTAGATCTAACGATTCATGGGTACTTAAAACTTTATAAATTAGAAAACTGCATTCTATTTTAATGTTACATATATTTATGACTAGGCTCGGCCTTGAACAGTTGGACCGTTTATATATACAAATGGAAAATGAAATTCGATACATTCAAAATCATCACCACAAACACATTAATACTAATAACCATAAATCAACTACTATATCAAAGATTTTATTTTTTAAAAAACTGAAATTTTTAATATTCTAAATAGGACCGGAAACACATGTTTCCTTGGCTTGTGACCGCTACTCTATATGACCAGTGTTTTTAAGATACGTTATTGGAGATAGGCGTTTGCTATAGCTAAGCTAGCGAACCATGGACGTTTGCATATGGTGGGTAACAAAAGCACTCGCTAATATTATTAGTTCCGTTACTGCACTAATTCTCCCTTAATTAATAAAACACACGTTACAAGTTTTTACTAATCTTTAATTCTTCACGTGTACACTAAAATGATGGTTTCACCAGTTACGTACTATTCTTCAGTATATTGTTTTTACATGTGTTTATTCATCGTCAACAAAAATAATGGTGATCACAAACATCAAACAATGATAGTGGCCATGCTCATTTGCATGTCGCAACTATTTTTAATATTAGTTGTTATTTTCCTCAGTGAAACCGTGTTGGTTGATCGGGTAACACAAAAACTGATCGCAAGTTAGATGAACATAGCAAAAGTTGCTTATTATCAACATTTCGAGTGGTTAATATGGCTTAAAAAGAAACCCAACATGAGCTAAAGTATTGGTGAAATAAAAAAGCCCAATAAGGCCCACGTAGTTTCAGAAGCAGATGAAAGGATCATTGTTAATCGAGAAGGGCAGCTTTAGAAGCAATAAGTTTTGTTGAAAGATGCTGGATTCTTCATGGTGGAGAAGTTTCATTCAACTTTTTTAACCTTAAATTCATATTTTTTTTCATAGAAATTAGTATTTAAATTCTCTTTTCAAAGTATCACTTTGTATTAAAAAAATGTTTAAATCCTAGACACAAAGGGAAGCCAAATCATTTTGGCGGTAGTAAAAATATTCTTGATAACGGTGTAACGATATAAATTTTGTTTTATTTGAATCATCATTTAAGTGTGTAACGTTTGCACACGAAGAAAAAAAAAGACCAAATAAAGAGCAGTTCTTTTAAATATTCAGTTTTAAATTTTTATCACTAGTTTAAGTTTCAGTTTTCAATAAAGAGTTAGTTTAAGTTTCAATTTTTAAATTCCTTAAATTTCTAAAGATCAATTCTTTTAAATATTCAGTTATAAAAATGAAATACAATTCTATTAAATAGTCATTTTAAAAATTTTGTTATCAAAATAGTATTCAAACAAAAAATAATCGAAATAATATTTTTAATTTTAAAAAAATTAATTTTTAATTTTTAACATTTTTAAATTCATTTCCCAAATTCCATCTTATAACTCTAAACCATAAATATAGATTAATTTTATAGTATAAGTGTATATTTACATTCTTAATAAAATAAATTAATTATTTTTTCAATAAAAATTTATTTTTGTGACCAAATTATTTTTAAGTTTATACAAAAGTTATTTCTCAAAAATGAATATTAAAAGTGGCATTCATTGCCAAAAATCAGAGCGCCTTAAAGCGAGAAGAGTGTGCGTGTGTGTGTCCACCGTGAAAGTTGCGCAGAGCTCGGAGAAGCGATTTTTCTCGAACGATTTCTCCCGGAGCTCATTCCTCTTCCTCTCGTGCTGGTACGCTTCGTTTTCTCTAGGTTTCTTTTTGGATATGGATCGTTAAATCAAGGTCTCGATCGAACGATTTTAGGGCTTACGACTCACATCTACTCTGGGATGAGATGCGTCTGCTGCTACATGCAACAGATTGATATTAGCTAGTTTTTGTTGCTGCATTTGTAGGGTCTTGTTTCTCTGTGTGAATAAAAAAAATTGACCTTTGAAGTGTGGTTTTAGATGAGATGAAGAAAGAGGAGAAGAATGGTTCAAAGGGAAGGAGCATTTGCACTAGAGCTCTAGCTGCAGAAAAAGAAACTTCTGGTTTGAGTTTAAGGAGGTCAACACGGGGAACATCTTCTACGTCTACCTCTACTAAGCTAGCAACTCCAACTTCTAGTTCCAACAAGTCAGAGAGACTGGCTCCTTCACCTGTTTCAGTTTCGAAAAAGTCTGGTAAAAAATTGGAGAAGAAACACAAAGCAAGTCCTTTGAGAAGGTCTAGTAAGGGAAAGAATGTTTTGTCAGATAGGAATGGTGACATTTCATCATTGGATATTGTGGAGAGCAAGGGGAAAGCGTTAGACAACGTAGAAGATTTGACAGGGGAGGTGAAGAGACAGGAGCCTAAAATGTCAGGACGGAGTTACAGGGCGTTGTTTAGAGGGAATCTCAAGGAGGAAGCTTATGCTTCTTTGATTGATGACGAACTAGTAGTGGTTGGTTGTTCTCGCCGAGTTCCTGCAGGAAATGATGATGCTAGAGACGATAACAGTTGCCCACATGTGAATTCAGATTCTAAAGGTCTTATAGTTGGGGAAACTAGTTTAGTCAAGGGCCCTGATTTTGCTGTGAAACTTACTACGGATACAGAAAATATGGTGCTTGGTTCATCATCTGAGAATCCAGAAACGCAGATTCGTGTCAGGGAAACTGGCTTAGAAACCGACATAGATTTGCCTCTGAAAAGAAAAAGGGACACTGCAGAAGTTGTGATGGATGCATGTGCAAATGCAGATGGCCTTATTATGAGTTCTGATGGGGCTATTCCATCTCCATCCAGATGCAAAAATAACAATCAACCTGAAAGTCGGAACACATGTCAAAAAGGGAAAAAGTAAGAATTCTTGATCTCTCGTCTCTTTTTGAAACAATCTGGCAATTGCTTTTTATAGATGAATGATGAACCGATATGTCCTAGATTGTAATTTTAGTTTTACAACAAATTTGAAGGGTCAGCAATGATTTTGAAAATATCTGTGTTTCCTCCTGCATTGCTCAGCCAGTTCAAGAACCTGATCACTTGGCACAGGTTGGTTTCTTCTTGCTTTACTTTGGACACCCGTTTAACATTGGCCTGTCAAATTTACTTATCCTTTTACTTTTAAACTGCAAATTCTGTTCTGCATTGCATTAGGATATGAAGGAATCTGGACCCGCTACAAGCAGAGACTATGGGGAGAACAGACGGAATATGCAACAAGATAAATCATATGACCGAAAGTTGTCATCGATGTACCCAGAATATTGGGTTCCAGTGCAGCTATCAGATGTACAGATAGAGCAATACTGTCGGACTCTCTTCTCCAAATCTGTATCTCTTTCTTCGCCGTCGAGGACTGATCCTGTTAGAGCTCTTGAACAAACTCTCACTTCTGTAAGAAAAGTAAGTTTATTTGTTTTATTCCTCAATGCGCTTGTGCGTTAAATTGTTAGTTAACGATGGCAATAAGATAAAAGAAAGAAATATATGAATAGATAAAGTGTTCACTGCATTGCTGTTAAAATAAAGTATAACGTGCCATGCTCCTAAGAGGTTGTCACAAAGGTGCTATGCCGTTCTATTTGTATTTGTTAGGAAAAGCTCTGCTCTATATGTTTCCCGCTGTTCCGTAACACATAGAATTTGGAAGTGCAATTAAGACAGTTTAGGATTTGCTTAGATATCTGACTACTGTCCACCAGCATCACGTTTTCTCAAAGCCTCATTCGGCATTAATATGTGGAGATATTAAATACCATTTCTGTGTGTTTGCAATATTTGTTGACAGATCTGTGACCACCCATATGTTATGGATGCTTCTTTCAAACAACTGCTCACCACGAATGTGGAGTTGCATAAAATCGTGGATGTAGAAGTCAAAGCAAGCGGGAAGCTTCACCTATTGGATGCAATGCTTACTCAGATAAAAACAAAGGGTTTAAAAGCAGTTATCTTCTACCAGGTGCATTTCCATTACTTATCAATGAGGATACTTCTTTGTTTGTCACAAATACGCTGGTTACTGCATTTTAATACGTAAGTATATAGTATCCTGGCTGAAGTATGTTTTTGATCATGTGAACGTGAATTGTAAAGTATCCTTCAGTAATCAGTT
Organism: Moricandia moricandioides; assembly: GCA_905132885.1. NCBI lineage: Eukaryota > Viridiplantae > Streptophyta > Magnoliopsida > Brassicales > Brassicaceae > Moricandia > Moricandia moricandioides. The sequence goes on from CAJHQQ010001920.1 coordinate 64,373, forward strand.
GACACTATGAGAAATGCTGAACTGAAATGTTTCTTTTATTTATATCTTGCCTCATGTTTGTTTGAATAACTTTTTATATTTTGTTCAACAGGCAACACAAAGCCCTGAGGGGCTTATGCTTGCTAATATTCTCGACGATTTTGTGAGTCAAAGATTTGGTCACGATTCTTATGAGCATGGGGACTGTCACTCAAAGAAGAACGCTATAAACAATTTCAACAAGGAGAGCGAATGTTTTATCCTGCTTTTGGAAACACGTGCCTGCAGTCAAAGCATTAAACTCTTGCGGTCCGAGGCTTTGATTCTTTTTGGAAGTAGCTTGAATACATCGCATGATGTTAAGCTCTTAGAGAAGATCAAGATTGAGTCATATTCTGAAAGAACTAAGATATACCGGTTGTACTCAATATGTACAGTTGAAGAAAAAGCCCTGATTCTGGCTAGGCAAAAAAAGTCTCTGGATAACCTAAACCGTCCTCTCACACATGCACTGCTCATGTGGGGGGCTTCGTATTTATTTGATATGCTGGATCACTTCCACGGAAGTCAAACAGATTCAGGAGCTCAATTAGAACAATCTATTAGGGGCGACGTGATTCGTGAATTCTCGTCCATACTCTCTTCCAGTGTTGGAGAAGGAAATGTAGGCAAGCTGTGTCTACTTTTAGAAGCCAAGCATGACCAGGGAACTTACAGCACTGAGTCTACTTTGTTAGGTGAAAAATATGTCGAGCTGTCAAATGAAGTTAGTCCAAATATATTTTGGGCAAAGCTGTTGGATGGAAAGAACCCTATGTGGAAATATTATTCAGATAGTTCACAAAGGAGTCGAAAAAGAGTACGGCATCTTCAGGTCTCTGAAGAGATTGCCAAACTTGACGATGGCAAAAATACAAAGAAGAAAAAGAAGGCTGCAGATGATGTCACAGTTGTTTACGATGAAAGAAAATTCTCTGGCAAGGATCAAATGGGTAAATAGTTCACTTCCTGCCCCTATAAATCTAGTGTTCATCGAATTTTGCAATTACTTTGCTTACTATCTATTCTTCAGGGGATTTGGAGTCACCAAAAGTCAGAACACTCAAGTCATCATGTGGATCTGCTTCGGGTACTAATGATGCATTAGGTGGAAAAGATGCTAGTGGCTTGTATTCTATGGGCGGTCATATATCTGGAATCCCAGAGAATATGTTAGCTAGCATTGATCGAAGACAAACTCGGGGGGAATCACAGAAGACTCTCCATGCTGCTTTAATGCCAGAGATTGCAAAACTTTGCCAAGTCTTGCATCTTTCAGTAAGTAGCTTTTTCGTCTGCGCAACTTATTTTAGCTTTTGCACATGCAGATTGTAACTGGAATTTGTTACCTCATTTCATGTTATAGCCAAATGGATTTTGTTAGTGTTCAACTATATTGCTTCCGTCATATCTGGCTCCGTTGCTAATGTTCTTTTAAAATGGAGGAACTTCTGCACAAAACATTAGGTGGTCATTTTCCCCATGTCCTTCATAGCTAAGAACGACTTTGTCTCCTTTGCATGATCCGTTCATGGGAGATATTGATATCTTGACTGATACTATAAATCTTGTGTATACAGTACCTGTTATTTTGGGGTCTTATATCTTCATATATTGGCTAATAGATGTGTCTAGTGCCGTGTCCTTACTGAATGCTTCTGTGATTGTCTCTGTTAAAATGGTATATCTGCTAATTGGTTGACATATCATTTCGTTTTCAGGAAAATTTGGCACGCATGGTTGAAAAATTTCTTGAATATATTATTGAAAACCACCATCTCTGCAAAGAGCCAGCAACAACATTGCAGGCCTTCCAAGTAGCCTTGGTATGACAGCATTCACTTCCATAGTTTATGCATTGTTTTCTTCATCATCTGCCTAATTTGAAAATGATCATCTGTGGCATCACTGCTTTTGTGGGAATGTATTACAGTTTTAACTTTCCAGATAGGATAAAAACTTCCATTAATTGCTTGAATTGGGCTAGCTACTAATATCTAACAAAATTCATGCTTTGTAGGCCACATTGTAAGGCCTTTGATTGTTGCATAGTTTATTAATAGTCACATGCTGAATACGTTCTTAATAATGCACTTTCAGATTTGGATTGCAGTCTCGTTCGTAAAGCAAAAGTTTAACCGTGAAGAATCTCTGGTCCGCGCAAAATCGGAATTAGGTTTCAGTTGCTCTAGAGAAGAGGTAGATTTTATCTATTCTTTTTTGTACTGCATGAAGAGTTTATTCGTGGGGCGCACACAAGGTTTCAAGGAAAAGGGTGAAGAATGCATGACTGAGAAGAGAGGTAGCCATTATAGCTCAGTAACGAAGGATGTTGAAAAGACTATTACCGACATCAAAAAGAAATGCAGTAAGAACCTGCATAAGCTTGTACAAACCCACGAGGAAAGAAAGATGGACCTGATGAATATGAATGCTGACAAGAAGCAGGAACTTGAAACTTGTAAAAAGGTGGAAACATCATATATTCGTGTCACCTATTTAGGAATAAGTACTCAGAGCTTACAGGATGCTCTCCAACGGCTGGAATATACTTTTGAAAAAAAGTTTGATGATCTCAAAGGAGAGTTGGATGAATGCCTTAAAATTTTAGAGCAAATATACGAGGCTGCAAAGAAGAAGTTGGCTGAGGATGAAGCCTGTTGGATTAGTCGGATAGAGAAATGGGCAGTAGCTGAATTAAGAAATGGTAACAAGCATTTTAGTGGATTATGCTCATCAAACTCTTCCAAAAATGCTCCTGATGTACAAACTTGCAATGATGCCAGTGGTGAGGCTACTTACGCTGAAACGAATTGCATGGTTTCCAAGGAAAATCAAGTGCCAGAAGCAGAAATGGTGGCTTCAAGAAATAAGGCGGTGTATGACTCTACCTTGTCTCATGAACAGCCTACAGAGAATGTGGCTACAAAGAGCCAGCCCAATGAGCACCCTTCGATTACTGCGCCTGAGACTTTGAATCCTGCTAGCTGTCAAGAGGAATTTGACGTGCAGTTGTCAGAATACCAGATTCATGACAGAGTGACATCAGCGACACCAGATGAAGATGTTCCCTCGAGGGTGCCAGAGTCTGCCTCTCTCGACTCTTCTTTGAATAGAGAGGAGGCTTTGGTTTCAATAGAAAATGACAGAACAAGTCATGTGGGCTCCGATGCGGACAACACTTTGGACCAGCAGAATGAGAAAGCTTGTTCTCATGACAAGGAGATTCCTGACAAGTTAGCGTTTCCTATGCCACACCCTGCGTCTTTGGTAAAGACTAGGGGATCTACTGAATCTGATCAGGTTTATTCATTTAATCTTTATATCCTCATTCTTGTTATCCTGCAAAAACAGCTGGTGCCGAATCATGCCGATCAAATGCCCTTTTTTCTTAAGAAATTAACTTTTCTGGACAGGTGGATCACGAGATGTGTCCTATGCCTTCTTCACCGGGAGGAAGCAACCTGGTCCAGCAGAAGACTTCCAGGGCCAAAACATTGAATCAGCAATTGAGGCTCAGCCAGCGGGATCTCCTATGCATTCTTCACAGGGTGGAAAGCAATCTGACCTACCAGGAAACATTCAGGGTAAAGATATTGAAGAAACAATTGAGCTTCAGCCAGCTGAATCTATTATGCCTTCTTCGCCGGGAGGAAAGCAACCTGATCTAGGAGCAAACATTCAGGGAAACAATATCAAAGCAACAATTGAGCTTCGGCCAGCTGAATCTTCTATGCCTTCTTCACCGGCTGGACAGCAATCTGACCCAGCAGCAAACATTCAGGGCAAAAATATTGAAACAGAAATTGAGCTTCAGCCAGCTGAATCTTCTATGCCTTCTTCACCGGCCGGAGGGCAATCTGACCCAGCAGCAAACAGTCAGGGCCAAAATGTTGAAACAGCAATTGAGCATCAGCCAGCTGGATCTCCTGTGCCTTCTTCACCGGCTGGACAGCAACCTGACCCAGCAGAAAAAATTCAATGCAAGAATATTGAAGAAGCAGTTGAGTCTCAGCCAGCTGGATCAGAATTAGAGACTGGTGGTAATGCTGCATCAGAGAAGGTCCCTCTTAAAGACTTCATCTTTTGTGGTTTTATTGTTATCTAGCTGTTGTAATGTTCATTCTGAGTTTCACATTGAAAGAGCAGGGAAGTGTGGCTATTGATTATGTCTCATATTTGTTTAAATTTGACTCTGGAACCAGGGTGATCAAGTTGCATGTACTTTGCCATCTTCGCCGGCTGGAAAACAGCCTGCTTCAGACGCAAATATTGAGAGCCAAAATATCAGCACATCAGCTGAGCCCCACATAGCTGGTCCAGGCGCAGTATCAGATCAGGTACTTATCGTCGCAACTTAAACTTTCTCTTTTGTTGTCAGAAAGTACTTACAACTTTGTAATGTTCGTTCTGAATTTGCTGCAGGAACTAATGGACGCTCAGGATGCTTGCTCTCTGCCATCTCCATTGGTTGGAACTCAGGCTGATGATGTAGCAGCAAACACTGAGGGACAAAATATTACAATAGTGTCGGATGCAGTAGAAACTGGTCGGTAACTACCCTTTGTGCATTTCAGTATAATTTTTCCAAACAGCTGACAATCTAATAATGCCCTTTACTCAGATAACACTGCACCCATTGTCCATGAAGGTGTTGTGGAGTCTTCAGCAGGTGTAACAGCTCCTGTTCCATCACTTCTTAACAATGCTACGGGACAGAGTCCCATTCAACCTATTCCCCATATACCTTTCCTGTGTTCAGTGACCCATTTCAGCATGAACTGGAGAAGCTGCGGAGACAATCAGAGATCATTAAGAAGACCAATGAAGAAAAGGTTAGCCGTTGTCAGTTACCTCTAGTTTTGGTTCATTTTTCTTAGTGTTCACTGACTCTTAAATTGTTTGTGAGCAGAAATCAATCTCGAAAGCTAAACTCGAGAGGAGGATAGCTGAGTTACAAGAAGAGTATCAAAGAAAGTTTCATGAGATACAAGCTGATCATGAAGCTAAAAAGACGAAGTTACAGACGAGGAAGAATCTTGTTATAATGAACAAGCTGTTGTCGAGTGCGTTTTTATCTAAATGTACGAGCAGAATCTCCTCTCATTCCTCAGCAACTCCAATGGGCAAGTGTTCGAATAATAGAAGCATAACTGGTTTTAAGATATAAAGGTTATGAAGTCATAGTAACACTTTTTTCTGTCTTTCTTCTCCAGGTAGAATCCAGCAGCTAGTACAGAGAGCAACACAAGTGATGAACCATACTGCTTCGGCTCCTTCAGTTTCTCGCCCATCAGACCTTCCTATGACTTCCACGTACTGCACAATGTCTCAGCCAAGACAGCCTCTCGTCTCCAATACATATTCATCTTCGTTACTTCAGCAGCAAGAACAACAGAACTTGAGGAGTGGATTGCAGAGGAGCAATGATGTGGTCTGTCTCTCTGATGATGAGTGATCTAATCTTCTAGATGTTTAGCGTATAATGGTTTGGTTTAGAGTTGCATAATCCTAATATTGTATAAAAATGTAAGTTCCCTATAATACCGAAAAATTAGTTGGTTAATTGTTGATGATTGGGGTCATCATCAAATCTTCTTCTTACCCTGTCTCTGTAAATGAATCTTCCGTTTTTGTATAAAAGCTCTCATCTAAAGATTTTATAATATATTTTTTCTTATCTCTTCATGTTACCATTCCTCAAGTGATTATATCTTATTGATTAGGTGCAATATATCTCTTAGATTACATTTCTAGATTCGACTGACAATCCAACTTACACAATACAGATGATTACAAATAGTACACGAGTTTATTTTCCGAACACAAGAGTGCACAATCACCACAAGATCTTGTGCGAGATAACAATACTGAAGTTAACTCCAGTGTGTTAAAAATCAATCAAATTAAGAAGCAATATAAGACCGTTCTTTGAAATCTTGGGCCGGTGTTTATGGATGACCTGGTAGGCTTCACTGGAGCCCTCTTGAACGCTAGTAGAAGAAGAACCTCATAGGTTAAGACTGGATCACTCTCACTGTATTTTGGGCCAAAAGATTCAGCAACGGTAACTATTAACGAGGCTTATGGGCCCAAATATAAGATTCACGTAGAAAAGAAAAAGTTTAGGGTGATGGCTTTTTTTTTTCTCACAATATCTTATAAAAGTTTTCATTAGATTTCGCATTTTGCAAAATACTAGCAACTTGTTTCAATTGACTGAACTATTTTTCAACAGTCTACTATTCTCTACGTACAAAACAAATAAAAGGATACAATTCCTATAAAAAATGCAAATATTACCCCCTCATGATATAGATGAAAACAAATATCATGATATTTATTATTTTCTATGTATATTGTTTTGAACATGAATTATCAAAAAAAAATCATGATGATGAATTGATGATACATAGAGGTTACGACTAAGAAGAAATAATTGAGAGGAAGAACAGAGCATGTGGGAGATGGGAAGCAAAAGAGTTAGGCAAGGGACCCACTTTCCCATGAGGTAACGCCATATCATTATTGATAATTTTCGGTTCTCGTCTCATAATCGTCGTCGGTGATCTCTCCATTTCACTTTTCTCAATTTCTTTTTATTATTAATCTAATTACTATTACTTATAATAAACCCTTCCTCTACCTTATTTGTTTCCTAAATAAATCAAACATATCATTACCAGAAATACCTTAAAATCCATTTTAAAATTTGTCACTAAAATAAAAATAATCATAATAGATTTTATTAAATAGTGTAAATATAAATTTATACATTTTATGTTAATTAATCTAAATTTAGAGTTTAGAGTTATAAAGTGAATTTTAATTTTTTTTAAAAAAAATAAAATTTTCAAAATAAATATTTTATTTTGATTTTTTTTTAAATTTTAGTTTTATGATAAAAATATCTATTCGAAAGATTTGTATATCATTATTACTCATAAAAATAATAATAGATGGGATCTAGAAACGAACCATCCATCTTCAATGTGTATTTTTGTGTCACCTGATTGACTTTGCATGTGCGATGTGCCCTTTTGTTTTTTTTTTCTTTTGTATAATTTAATTCATTTGACTGTATTAACAAAAAAAAACATTACTTATCTTAATATCTTATTTTTACCACGTTAATTAATTAAAACTTGGTAAGCTTTCTATTATTTTCTTAAACGGACATAATATTCTAGCGGAAAATAGAATGCCATTCAAATGTCATCGATATTTGACTGATCTGTTACCTTATTTATATTCAAAAATGCCCGTACAATTTAATGTTCAGTCAAAAAAATAGGTCCGTAAAATATTCATTGAGTGAATTCACATTTGTAAAATTGCATGGGTTTCAGTAAAGTAATGTAAATATTTAGGTTACTAAAATGTTGTTAATACATTATTTACTTACCTATAAAATCGATTACAAATTTTTCTTTAAAGCTAAGAAATGTTTTGAATGAAAAGCAGTTTCCATACATCTTTTTCGTTATAATTATTATAAAAAAATAAAAATCTATGAAGAAACCGAGGAGACATTGAAAACTCCCATCTATCTACCTTTTTATCTTCTTCTTCTTCTTCCCCTTCTCTCCTCTACTTTCTCTCCCAAAGTTGAACCTGCAAATCCCTAACACACTCTCTCTCTCTCTCTCTCTCTGTAGTCCAAAGTATATTGAAAAAGGTTGGTACGTCTCTCTTTATATTCGCTTCTTAACGTGTGGATACACCTTTCTCTATGTGTTATATTATTTCCTGTGTTCTTATTTTGCTGTGTGTTGCATAGAATGTTACAAGTAATTAAAAAAAAATATTTGTTGCTTTGGTTTGTTGTGGTTTTAAAATCTCAGTAATGTAGATGTTCAAAGAAATCTCTACGTTTTGTATGGAATTATTGATTAGGCGGATGCTAAACTGAGATTTTTTAAATTGTTATGTAAACATCTACATCTAAGCACCGCCTAAACTGATTTTTAAAATTAGAAATAATATCACTCCTAGCTACACCTTTTAAAGATGTTCTCCATTGTTATTATGATGTATGAGGAAATGAAAAAATTACAGTTTTTTTTCATTCTTGTGAAATTTTTAATGTGAATGTTCTTAAGTAGAGATCAAACATGGAGATTATTGATCACTTAGCTGGTTTTTTGGAATCCTGTGGTGCATATTATTGTTGTTTAGACTCATATAATAAAAAAAAGTGTTTTCATTTCTTTTTTTTCCAACATTAGGAAGGAAGCATGAATTGGTTACCTGAAGAGGAATTCAAAGGTCTCTCGGACAGTTTCTTTGATGATCTCATCAACCATATCAATTTTCCACTTGAAGACACCAACACCAATGGTGAGGGAGAAGACTGGGAGTCCAAGTTTGAACACCTCGAGCCTCCTCCCATGGATTTGTTTACGAGTTTTCCCTCTGAGTTCACCTCCTCTCATGGCATTAACAAGGAGGTTGCTCGTGTACCCGTGTTGGTGAGTTCTTCCTTGCCAAAACAACACACTTTGTGCACATCAATTATTTTACTTGTTACAATATATTCTCTTAGGCATATCACTTGTTATAGATTTACTCACAACCAATAATGAAGAATATAATGGTCTAATATTCATTCATGTGTGCAGGAACAGTCAAGCACTCTCCACCAATCTTCATCACCTCCTGATATCAAAGTCTCAAAGCTGTTTCAGTCTTCAAGTCCAGTTTCAGTACTTGAGAGCAGTGATGGTTCTTTCTCGCCACAGAAGTTGACATCTCAGAGTTTGACTTTCCCTGTGAAAGGCATGAGAAGCAAGCGCAAACGCCCCACAACACCACTGAGATTCAGATACCTTTACCCGTTTGAACCTAGTGAGCAACATGCCAAGAAGAAACGCAAGTTTTCTCCAACCAGCGACACAGTGTCAGAGGGGAGTAACTATGATGGGATAGTGAGGAAATGCACTCACTGTGAGACAACCAAGACTCCTCAGTGGAGGGAAGGACCCAATGGACCAAAGACCCTCTGCAACGCTTGTGGTGTCCGGTTCAGATCTGGCCGTCTTGTTCCAGAGTACAGACCAGCCTCAAGCCCAACCTTTATCCCATCAATGCATTCAAACTCACACAGGAAGATCATAGAGATGAGGAGGAAGGAAGGTGATCAGTTTGAGACCAGCATGATTCACTCAGGAGCATAAAGACAAGAGGGCAGGGCAGTTTTGAGTTTGGTCTTTTGCAAGTTATGAATGGTATAAAAAAAAAAGAGTAGGGGTTAGTGACTATTATAAAATCTAAAGAAGAGAGTCTAGGAGAAGTTTAGTTGAAGTTTAGGTCTATTACATAGTGTTGTTTTCTTATGTGTCATGTGGTCTTCTCCTATTTTGCAAGCAATGTGTTTGCAGAAGAATGTATTTGGCTGACATTTGTGGGTCTGAGGAAAGCCATTGTTTGCCTTTTTTTTTATTTTTTGGTTTAGCTCTTTGAAATAACATTTATTCTTTTGTTCTTTAGTGTTATATATTCATCTTTTCTACTTTTTCTTATTAACATGAGTTGCATTAGTTTAATTTTGAAATTAATCTCAAGAGATAAACTAAAGCATGAGAAGAATTTAAATGTAGCGAAGAAGAGGAGACAAGATACACCATTAGAGAACATACTTCAACGACAACTGTGAAATGTAATATTTCGGTTTGTGATATATGTGAAAAGTTTTAAGAAATGGATTTGAAATCAAATGCATTTTAAACGTATTTGAACTGAAATAGTGGAATGATAAGAAATAGAGCCAAATGATAAGGAGTGGAAGACCATTAACCGTAAACGAAAGACCTATTAACAGTAAATGGATGGGAGACAAGCTTTTGTTTACAGAGGGAGACTCTGTTACACCAAATTTAAACATAAAACAAAGAGAAACTTAACATAGATTATTGTCTTATGAGACTGTTTCTTTGGACTCTAGAACTCCAACTTCTTGATTCACTTTCCAATTAGTTATTATCGTTGAACTCCTTCACTAGCAAACTTTCTTTCCTCCGCCTTTTGGTTGTCCTCAACAATCTCCATGTTCCTTTTCATTGCTCCAGCTTCCCCTACTATCCCTTCTTTCATCGCTTTCTCTGTCCCTTATGCTTCCACTCCCACAAACTCCACGTTCTTCTCGAACAGCTATCTTTCTGACCCGTTTGGAATCACTGGTTCGGTTTAGAACTATCCAATATCCAATATATTTATCCGAAATCTGAATTATCTCATAATCTGAATTAATTGTTCCTGAACTAGTTAACTCCTTCTGTGTAGCTTCACTTCCAGTTCTCAACAAAACTGCAATAAACTCTACAATCTGAAACAAAAATACAGTAAAACCGAGTCTGATTTACATATGTTGCTGTCATAGCACAACACTTTCTTCCTTGAAATGCTCAAACCTTTACACGATGTTTGAGGCCTCAGTTCACCATATGTTGTAGGCAACATTGTGCTGGCATATGCTACAGTACGAAGCATAAGCAAGTGAATACATAAACCTTCATATAAACAATAAGTGTTACGAAAGCATTCTAAAACTTCCTAGTTGAATATTATCTATGTGCAAAATTAGAAAATGAGCATCCAACTCCAAAAAGGGGAGAAGTAATAATCTTGATAGTCATGTGAAGATATTACATCATAGGATCCATCTTACTTAGTTTAGGCAGCATGGCATCATTAGTCTCCTGGGACAGGAGAAGACTCCAACATATGTTGAAGAATAGAGTCATGTCAAGACTATAATATGGAAAGAAGTATGAATTCCACACCATGACGGTCCAATCTTGAAAGGATGGGTTCTTCCACTATAGCCATTGTGATAACAACGAGTCAATGAGACGACACACCGTTGTTCTGTTGCACGCTGGTTGTACCGTAGTAGTTAAAGACATGACATGCTATGAAAAGCCAAACTCGTTTTCTTGGTGATTAAAGACACGTTTAATATAGTTAGTGTCTCACGCGTGTTCTTGATCGTTTATCCATCTCAAATAAAACAGCCTAGTCAAAAACAATCAAACATCACATCTGGGCCTATGGGTTTACTATTACATTTTCATTTCTTGCCTATAATTGACTTTACAAACCAGAGTATAAAATATTATCAAAACAAGTGAACACAAACATTAAGGGAAGATTACATCCAACTTGTTCGTTGCATTAATACTTGTATTAAGAACCAAGCTAATCGAATTATTTCGTAACACATTAATGTTAATAAATGAATCATGAAACTAATAAAACAAAACGGAGAAAACTAGATAAGAAAATAACCGCAGGAATGACATACCATATTCATTATAACAGGTTATCCAAAATAGTTCAGAATCCGAAAGCAAAACAAAGTATAAAAAAAGAGACAGGAAGGTCTAGGGTAATGAGTAGCTTCGCCACCTCCGATCAAGAACCCAGTTACGAGAACAGAGGTTTGTCGGAGAAGAAACAAAGCTACAACACAAACAAGCGACCATATACCAAACTAATGTAACAAAACTAAAATAATCTGCGGATGATGATAGAGTTTTCCTCAATGTAGTAGTTCACTTGGCACCCTTCTTGACGGCAGCCTTGGTCACCTTGGCTCCGGTTGGGTCCTTCTTGTCAACGCTCTTGATCACACCGACTGCAACTGTCTGTCTCATGTCCCTCACGGCGAAACGTCCAAGAGGTGGGTACTCAGAGAATGTCTCAACAACCATGGGCTTGGTTGGAGTCATCTTCACCATACCAGCGTCACCATTCTTCAAAAACTTGGGCTCCTTCTCTATCTCTTTACCAGAACGCCTGTCAATCTTGGTCAGGATCTCTGAGAACTTGACGGCAATGTGGGAGGTGTGGCAATCGAGTACTGGTGCGTAACCGTTACCAATCTGACCAGGGTGGTTCATGATGATGACCTGGGAAGTGAAGTTCGCAGCCCCTTTAGCTGGATCATCCTTGGAGTTGGATGCAACATACCCACGCTTGAGATCCTTAACAGCAACGTTCTTGACATTGAATCCAACATTGTCACCTGGAAGTGCCTCCACAAGAGACTCGTGGTGCATCTCAACAGATTTGACCTCAGTGGTCAAACCTGAAGGAGCGAAGGTCACTACCATACCAGGCTTGAGCATACCGGTCTCAACACGACCCACTGGCACCGTTCCAATACCACCAATCTTGTAGACATCCTGGAGTGGGAGACGGAGGGGCTTGTCTGATGGCCTCTTGGGTTCGTTGATCTGGTCAAGAGCCTCAAGGAGAGTTGGTCCCTTGTACCAGTCAAGGTTGGTGGACCTCTCAATCATGTTGTCACCCTCAAAACCAGAGATGGGGACGAATGGGATTTTGTCAGGGTTGTACCCAACCTTCTTCAAGTAGGACGACACCTCCTTGATAATCTCATCGTACCTAGCCTTGGAGTACTTGGGAGTAGTAGCATCCATCTGCAACAAGGAAATAAATACATTAGTTATCAGCAAACCTTAACAGTATAAAACACAAAAGCATAACAGTATCATCACAGTAAGCAAAGAAAACTAAGTAATTAACTAACCTTGTTACAGCAGCAAATCATTTGCTTAACACCAAGGGTGAAAGCAAGAAGAGCATGCTCACGTGTCTGACCGTCCTTGGAGATACCAGCTTCAAAACCACCAGTGGTGGAGTCAATGATGAGGACAGCACAATCAGCCTGGGAGGTACCAGTAATCATGTTCTTAATGAAATCACGATGACCAGGAGCATCAATGACAGTGCAGTAATACTTAGTAGTCTCGAACTTCCAGAGAGCAATGTCAATGGTGATACCACGCTCACGCTCAGCCTTAAGTTTGTCCAACACCCATGCGTACTTGAAGGACCTCTTGTTCATCTCAGCAGCTTCCTTCTCAAACCTCTCAATCACACGCTTGTCAATCCCACCAAGCTTGTAGATCAAATGACCAGTGGTGGTCGACTTACCAGAATCGACATGACCAATGACCACAATGTTGATGTGAAACTTCTCTTTACCCATGGCTACTTAACAAATGAATCTGCAAAGATTAAACAATACAAAAACGATCAACACAGTAGAAATACTTAAGACACTCTTCATAAAACGATCAACTGTATAAAAAACATATCAAATGGATAATTTTTTACATGAGATATATAATACTCATCAAACGATATCAGATTCATCTGTCTCAAAACGAAGATGTAAAAAAGCTGCTATCGGATTCGAACCGATTTCTACCACAGAAAGTTCGTGGTGCTCTATCCACTGAGCTAAGCGAGCTATAATTCATGACATTCAAGAGATCTATAGCAAACAATCCGAGCGTTTCCACGACTTTAACACAAGACGAAGGTAACATCGGATTGTTACGCAGCTCATGAATCGCACATTCAGATAGATCTAACCAACAATCACTCGTCAAATAAACATAAGAATCATAACAAGATCGATTCGATGACTAAGAGAGCAGTTACGACGTTAGATTCTTCAATCATTAAACTGTTAAACCACAAATCAACGAATCTAAGACGATCTATCAACAAAAAGCATAGAATCCATGAGGTATATGTGCATCAAAGCTAAAGAATCGACACTGTTTCAGCTAAGATCGGTAGAAGAATAAGAAAATAGATCGTAGATGCGGGACGAGAGGCTTACCTCAGTGTTTAGCGGCGAGGTTGAAGAGAGATCGAGAGATAGTGGAAGAA